>OY757907.1:56349082-56556582 GCA_963585895.1 Sepioteuthis lessoniana
AAAGCTATAAAGTTATAAATATAATAAACCACTTACGTATTCAATTTGCTTCTTGTGGAAAAAGTGATCCACTGTGAATTGTGCGAGAGACTCAAATTTGGCGAGAATCTGTCCGAAAAAATGAGACACATAAAATTCTCAAGGACTTTGTGATATAAACCAAATTCCGGCTAGAAGATCAAAAGTTGTCTAATCGTGAATTTTGCTGTGTCATATTAAAAATAAAAGAAAACAATAAAATATACAAATACTCTGATCTTGCCATAGAACCGAAAAAGCTGTGCAATATGAAAGTGACGGTGAAATCCATTGTAACTGGTGCCCTTGGAAAGGTCCCCAAAGGCATGGAAAAGAAACTGATGGAATGGGAGATCAGAGAAAGATTGCTAAGATCACCTTTAATAATTAGGAGGATCCTGGAGACTTGCTGTCACTCCGATTTCGGTGAAAAGTCACCCGTTAAAACTTGCATTGAGAGAAAATATCTAAAACAACATTTTGAGATCTGCGTTTATGCTCACTGTCATCATTATACTTTCCCAGGAGCGATAACAATTAAATACTAATTATAGAGTATTTCACCATATTTATTTGCAAGTAATTATGAGTTCTATAAATAGGAAGTCGCGCGACATCGAGCTCTGCTACCAGCGAATATGACCTTTCGAGCAAGTAGCAAATAAGAATAACATAGAATGAACTTAGAAATCCAAGTTAATTGAGACATTAAATTTACCAGGATGCAACTCTTAACGTAATGGCTGTCTGCTAAGGAAATTAAGCATTTTTGTTGCACCTCGAAAAGTCCTGGTGATCTGATAGCTACTGGCTCACTTGGATCTCGTACTTTAGATAAAAGAAGGGAGTTTAAATTAAACCCAAATCAGAAACTGTCACTTTTGACATAGATCGTCTCTCCTCTTTTATCTAATGTGCTTGAGAAAACGGGGACAATCAGCAGAGAATTGAACTTCGTCACCACTCTCTCCAATTCGATTCTAGGGATATTATTTTTGTGGGTCAGAGATCAATATAAGAGTCTTTCTTCCAAGAAGTGAACAACCAGCAAGGTGTCAAGTTCGGCGTTGGGTAGACCCTTTAGAGTAGAACTAAATGTTGTAATGTCTAGGGCGGTCTCTCTTTCTCTTTCTTTTTCTCTCTGTCACACACACACACACACACACACACACACACACACACACACACACACACACACACACAATAGTAATAAAACAATGGACGAACCAGTTTTACTCTTCATTGTAGGATTAGGTGTGACATTAATCTGCATCTGAGAGTGAGGCTCCAGTCCAGGAGTTTTGGGAATGTTTAGTACTCCTTTATTACATTACTCTCGGGTTCACTCTGACCTAGAGTTAAGGTTCCATCAATAGATCGAATAGAACAGTTCAATTTTTTTTTACTAGGGATTATGATTATTAGTCATTTGAAACCACTTCGCTGTGTGCAAGTCATTTGCATTTGATAATGCTTCATGAATAGAATTCTTAATGTTAAATAGCTATACTTGAAACTATATAACTGTGTACAAACAAATAATTGTAATCAAATTGAATTATTAGTATTAGATTGCAATACTTATAACCATCTAATTGTGTTCAAACAAATGAGTTCTGACCCGCTTAAAAATAAAGTTAACTTCACACTATTCCCATACAAATCATATATATATATATATATATATATATATATATATATATATATATGATTCTTTCTTGCTTAACACTAAGCAATATAAGATTCGTATCAAGGGTAAAATAGAGCAATCTAGGAGAAAGAGTAGCGCCCTTCCATACGCACCGGTGTAGTAGCTATTGAAAAGGGAGCCTTTGGGTCACCCTAAACTACAGTTGACCAACTTATACACACACACACACACACACACAATTATATATATCATCATCATCATATCGCGCTGGTAGCACGGATATCCCTGACCCTCTCTCGCCACTCCTCCCTATCGTTCATCGCCCTAGGTAGGTCTTCAGGACAACATCCCGTATCCTCACATAGCAGCTGAATGTATGTTCGTGCTGGTCGTCCTGCTTTTGCACGGCCATGTGTGGGGGTCCATAAGAGTACATCTCTTATGAGTTCGTCCCTGCTTCTCCAGCAGTGTCCTGCATGTCTGGTTGGTCTAACTTGAATAGTTTTTGTGATGATTCTAATTTCGTTATTTTTTAGCTTTTCTAATCGAGGGAAAATTTTTCTTTTTCTTTTTGCAGTATTTATTTCTTTGCCTTTCTCCTCTCTGTCTTTTCTTCTTTCTCTTCCTCTTTCTGTCTTTCAGCTATGTTTGACTTTAAACTCCTAACGTATAAACTTAACCTTACCTTCTTTCTATTCCATTTTTTCATTTCTATGTAACCCCCACCCGTGTGTAGTTTTACAGCTATGCTGTATCTTATTAACGTCTTTACTTGTTTCACTTCATATAACTCACCAAATCACTCTTTCTTTAACTCGCTCAGTCACTTAATCAATCTTTCAGTCACGAAATAACTTTTCAAATAACATGGACTGTCACGTAGGTCAAGCATTCTTTGTGGCGCCCCATATGAAAGTAACATTGTATCGGATCTGACCTGGTGGGAGGTCGGATAAATCTTTGGGGCCGTTTCTGTGACCCAATTTTCATCTATTCCTCATTGCTATCCCCCCTTTTTTGTTTAGTTCTGTTGACGTTGTTCTCGAGTGATATAATTTTTAGGTTATCACAAGGGTTTTACTTAGCAGACAACATACAACTATACATAGGAATTATAGATATAATGAGATAAAATATAAACTAAAGTATGATTAATTTTTTGATACGTTTATGAACCATTCAAATCAATAAAAAACGTTTATACTTGAAAGAGTGCACAAGCAGAACATTAAGGTCATGTGATATCAAACAATAATAGTTAAAAGAGAACAGCTGTATTAGTAAAATTACAGCCACCGAAGTATTGAAGCAGCTTAGAGAGAAGTTATAGATTTTTTCTCGTTTAGTCAAATGGGACATAGGGATGATATGATTGCAAACGAAAAATAAACGAGATCTGACTTAATGAAATGAGATATTCCTTATGAAAATCATAATTAAACATTGGTATAATACTCGTAAAGAACAACAGGACTATTTAACACAGATCGCCACTTTTGATAAGAAACAGAGAGCAGAACTACTACGGTTATGTGATTTATAACTTATACTATTCATACAATTCATTTAATTGTGTTAGATAGAAACAAAAGACCACTCCCCTTCGTAAAAGAGTGTTCTGTATATGACACTAAACTGAATTTGATGGTGAAGCTCCTATTCTGGAGCTTTGAGGAGTGCAGAGCTCCCTTTCATTGCCATTACTCCCAGATTTACACAAACTTGGATGTTGTGATCGCATCTATGAGTCAAATGGATCTTTTTTGAAAATTATTAGAACTAGGAATACTTACTTGAAATCATACAATTGTGTATAAACAGATATTTGTACAGATTACGTCAAACAGATATTTTTGAAAATTATTAGTATTAGAATGGAATACTTGAAACCATGATTATTGACAAATAAGTTGGCGACCGTAGTCGAGGGTGGCCCGAAGGTTCCCTTTTCGATAGTTACTACACCAATGTGTAGGGGAGGGCGCTACTCCTTTCCCTGGGTTGCTCCACTTTACCCTTGTTCCGTACCTTATAATGCTGATTGTTGGGCAAGGAGGCATCAAGAACCATTTTTTGAGTCTTTGGTATAACTCGACCTGGGATTGAATCTAAGTCTTCCTGGCCATTGGCCAACACTCTAACCATCAGGGTAATTTTTAGTATCACAGTAAAATCAGGAATATAATGTTTAATAATTCATCTTCGATATTTTTAAAAAAGAATAATAATCGTGTTTATCTGCACTTATTTTCTTAAAAAATGCCTTTAATTATTTAATCTTTTCTTTCTGCAATAAGAAAGGACCCAACCAGTTGGCAGGGCTTATGATACGTTGACTGTATCCTCTGCAGAGAGGTAACACCCTTCCCTTACAAAAAATGGGTGTCCTAGGTATGACACTTAACTGCATCTGCTGGTGAGGTTCCTGAAGCTCTGGGCAGTCTGGAGTACCCATTCATTGCCATTACTCCAAGGCCTATTCTGACTCAACTTGGTAACTCTGAATTAAAACCAGCTTTACTTCACTTAACAATTGAATTTGTGTCACATCCTGACCGTAGTGGAGGGGTTATATAACTACTTACATATAGCTGGTCCTGTGAGAATACATAGGTAAATGCCGATCTAAGGATTTATTCTGGTTTGTTTGCAATTATTCCACTACAGCCTCGAAGTGGAAACTTTTCATTGCACGCCAAAATGAAACAGTTCATCACTTTGGATCATTAATGACTTGTTTGCAATGACAAGTTTGGTATCAATCGTATAGTCAAGGGATTCATAATTATGTGACGATTTCCACTGCAGTAACAATTCGAAGTTGCCTAGAAGTATGACAACCTTTCATAGTTACGTGTTGGTGAGCATAGTTTTAAACCTAGAAAACATTGATAATTAACGTAATCAAACGAAAGAATATTAGTTTATGTGTATTCATACATCAGCGTTATTGTCTTTCTCTGATATACAACACCTCGAAAACCCTTAAAGTTTAAGAATATTTCGAATTAATGTAAATTGAATTATTTTCCTGACTTGAAGGGATGACATTAATTACAGATATAAAAAATCCGTTTCTTAGTCTTTCTTTTAAGGTTTAGATGATTGATGAGATTAAGTAGATTTCCCTTTGTGGATTGACACATGACCGGGTCTAAACGCATATTAGAATGGAGTGAGCCATTTGCCCTTATAGTAACGATTACTAAAAGAGTGGGTGTGTAGCAGGTTCGAGTCGGACATCTTTTTATGGCGTGGTGAGTGCAGAAGTATAAGAGACTGTTCTTTACTAAAAAAAAAAAAAACAAAAACAAAAAAAAAAAAACGAGAAAGAAGCAGTTTGAGCTGGATTTTCAAATATCGTTAAAAATCTTTTCACTGATTACCTTACAATTCCTAAAAATTCTATTAAAATTGGGAAAAATGCTGGAGCTTTATCTATATGGATGGACGGACAGACGGATTTTTAAGGAATTATAATAATATTAAGATATTCGTGTAATTTTCGACTTCTTCCATTCTCCCACAAATCATCGTATTATCATATATTTTGTATAATGTTCGTATCTGGATTTCAAAATTACTTGTGATAATTTCAGCTATTTCAATTTTCCCTATCTAAACATGTTTTCTCTTAGCGTAAGCATTAAGTCGAACTATCTAATCGTTCATGCAATATGTTAAACATTGCAAATGACCGGCTTCACGTCTAATGTTTATTTACTTTTCAACTTTGACCATCTTATTTAATTATGCCAGTAACTCGATAATAAATTGATAAAATAATGTATCATGTGATAGTTCACATTAAGTAAAACAACACTTGCAATAACATTATCTTTATTTTAAATAAAACAGTTCAATTTGTTGATTTTTCGCTGCTTCACTCGACTCAAATGCTAGACCTTCGAGTCAGTTGGCCTAGTCTCGGTCTAACATTTTTACTACTTCAAGAGTGTACATCATTTAAGGCTCGACTTAATTAGTGGTTAAAAATTGGTTTTTAAAAAGTCGAACGCTACGTGAGTATAAATGGTAAGAATATTTCAAATTTATATTAGTGCATCAAAATTTGCTGGGAAGATATACTAATGAAAAATAAAATTACAAAAATTTGAATATGTATTTCTATTTACTAAAGATTAAACATACAGGTAACATTACTGAAGTTATCTATTTGTTTGAAATGCCTCAATTGGATATTTTTTCTCCTCATATCAGCCTTAAAAAAAGCTTTGCAGCGAAGATATACGATATTAATACAATATCTATATAGAGATCAAAACCTGTTAAGTAATTCATCAGATATTTCCCCAAAATGCCCTCTTAATTTCAGAAAATATCCAATTCAATAATTTTTTTTACTATTGCTATTTTTGATCTGATTAGGCGATTTTTTTTTCAAAAAAATACATTACTCAGCGAAAAAATCCAATTGGCTAACAGACTGAGTTTTTCCAAAACTGCCTTGACAGTAAATTTCCAGTTCGGGAAGAAATATTAAGAAATGTCTATCATAAATATTGTAAATAATTACAAATACATATGAATACGTATACAGGTTAAAAAATAAGATTGATTGATAGATTAATTTTCCGGCATATCAACCCGTCTAATGTTATTTTATGCCTAGAGGTTAGTGAATCGCGTTCGTTGTACATTCATATTTATATTTATTATATAGTTGTTTCTCAAAAACTTTTTTTTTGCACGCGGTCTAATCTAGTGCAAATATATTTTAAACAGATCTATTTGACCTATAGATGGGACTCTAACTGGTATTCCTACTCCGAATTAGAGGGACCTGGGAGTAAAGGCTATGAAAGGGTACTCTAAACTCTAGCCTCGCCATCAGATTTAGTTTTGTGTCATACCCAGAACACCCCTATTTTGGGATGGAGGCTTTTACTCCTCTGTCAGGGATACAGTCAGCATATTCAAAGTCTCACCGATAAGGTAGTTCAAAATAAGAGGCGTATCAACAGCACTTTGTAAAATGAACAATGCCAAATGACTTCTTACTTTTATCGGCGCTAGACATGTCCTTTTTACAATTGGCAAAACAGCAATTCTAAAACAGAGATTGCTTTCTATTTTTCCTCTCACCGAGAAAGCCAGACGATACTCGTTTTCCTTTCTTCTCTCTCTCTCTGTCTTCCTCTCTCTCTCTCTCTCTCACACGCACACTCACACACACACACACACACACACACACACACACACACACACACACACACACACAGAGTTCTACTCTGTATCCTCAAAGTACAACTAGTTCTAGTTCTCCAAAGTGTCATTCACGAATGGAATGCTGCCGCTTTTACCGAGTCTTATATATACGCAATTACTCATGTATATTCAAAGACGATAGTGATATTAAGGAATCAAACTTGTGCATGCGCAGGAATCACATAGTAAATATTCACTTATGCGAAAGACACAAGAAGTGTTATTTCTATTTTAGGTGAGTGAAAGTTGTCATTTTTTCTCCACATGAAGGTGACATTTAGCCGTTTAGTACTATTGTATTGTTGCACCGTTCAGACTCTAACAAAATGCTTGGAGAGAAAGCAAGATGGAAATTACACAAGGAAAATGAGTACTGTTTTAAACAAAACCTGGAAGCAGCACCCCATAAAATATCAATTGTACAGTCACTTACTTCACATCTCGCAAACCATCCAAAAAGGCGTGGAAGACATGGTGGGCCCTCGCTGGCGAAGTAAGGACGAACACATAAGTGATGTCTTCCTATGGACACACTAGTGTTGGCTGACTAGCAAAAAAATTACTTTCATCGGCGCTGTGGAGCCTTCTAGAGAACTAACTGAGTATAATGGCCGATAGGGGACGGATAGCGAGAGCGAGAGCGAGAGAGTTAAAGCGTGCTCTCAGCACGCTTTGATGATGATGACGACGATGATAATATTTTCCTTGGTTGTTAATACAAATGGGGCACAGTTCAGTCGGTTGAGGCTGTAGAATACACCAACTGTATCTCTGCAGAGGGGTAAGACACTCCCCAACGAGTGTCCTGATGTATAACACTAAATCTGATGGTGAGGCTCCAGTCTTAGAGCTTTGTGGGATTTAGAGTACCCCTTCATTGCCATTGCCCCCAGATCCACTCAGGCTCGGAGTGGTTGCACTTGATAGGGTTTAAATAGAACTGTTTGACATTTAAACTGTGTCCAAAACAATGATTCATGCTAAATCAAATTGTTAGAAATAGAACTGTTTGATCCTTTAACTGCGTGTAAACATATGGTTGTTGTTTAATTAGATTTTTAGATACAAAGCAATAGTTGGTACCATTTAATCGTGTGTAAACAAATGAGTAATTGTAAATAGAATTATTTGTGTTTGGTAGAAATACTTGAAACCATTCAACTGTGCGCAAAAAATGAGCTCAGGCTTATATAAAAATGTTATCAACAAAATGTGTTAACAAATCAAGTTTTCATATATATATATAAATAGGATATAGCATTATTTGTCTTAATTTCCTGGATGAAGCTTGATAATTATCATTACTTGAAATATTCGGACTATTGACCTCATCTTTATTGGATCCGCGCAGTGGATAAGGCGTTTGGCTGGAAAGTGCTTCTGAGTGAAATCATCTGGAGGTTGCTGGTTCAATCCCAACAACAGGTAAGACTAACAAGGAATACTTACAATATCTTAACACTTGTACCCGGTCATGGTCAATAAAATTGGAACAGTCTACCCTGGTGGTTTAAATAACGGGTTCAGTTCAAGATTCTCCCGAGTTCAACACGAAATACCTGAAGAAGGCCGACAGATATATCGGCTGAAACGTTGTGAGTATAACAATGAATTTATGGTCAATCGTCTGAATATTCTAAGTAATAATAAGGATTTCACATTAAATAACCAACAATGGTTGATATACCATAAAACCAAACCAAACCAAACAAACGGTTTGTTGGTGTAGCATTATATTACAAGTTGGTCGAAGACTGGAAATTTTATTAGAATATTAAAAATACGCATACTGTCAAATTTTATTTCATCTATCAGGGTGTTGGAATTGTCGGTCAAGATGTCGGTTTTATAATTTATTTCTGTTCAGGTCAAGAAGAGTTTTCTGCTTATTCCAGTCTAACCTCATTTTCTCACTGCCAATCCTAAATTCAAAGTTTGACTGTTAAAGAGGGTTGGGCAGAAGAAAATGTTATCTGAAATAGTAAAAACCGAGAAAAATATTATTTCATGTACAATAATTCGTTTGACTGTTAAAGAGGGTTGGGCAGAAGAAAATGTTATCTGAAATAGTAAAAACCGAGAAAAATATTATTTCATGTACAATAATTCGTGTACGATTTATTGAAAATAAACCGAGGAAAAAATTTTTTTTTAAGTATGTCAACCCATTTAGGCTTATTTTATGTCTAGAGGTTCGAGAATCGCATTTGTTGTATGTTTATATATATTTTTTTGTTTAGTTTCTAAAGCGGACTCTATTGCAACTTGAATACGTTGTTCTAACGAATACGAATAATTTTAAACAGATCTATTTGACCTATAGATCCGATCAGGTACTACCACTACAGCGTGTATTTGGGAGTAATGGTAATAAAAGAGTACTCCATACCCCACAGAGCTTCAGAAATGGAATCTTACAATCAGATACATTTTAGTAACATACTTAGAACATTAGTTCTATTTGACCCATTGATGGGACCCTAAAAGGTACTACCATTACAGATTGTATTGGGGAGTAATGGCATTAAAGGGTACTCCATACTCTCCAGAGCTCCAGAACTGGAGTTTCATTATCAGATGCAGTTTAGTTTCATACTCAAAATACCCCTTTTTTGGGTAACCTTAAGCCTTTGCTGGGGATACAGTCAGCGTATTCTAAGCCCCACTGATAGAAAAAGGAAAATAAAATTAAAACACTCTAAATGCGCGAAGAAAAAGTGTTTATTTTACAACCTAATCTTATTTATTTTTCAGCATAATCTTTTTCCTTGCCATTCACTTATCTCATCACTTCATTGATTACATATCTTTGATATTGGGAAGTGAACATTTTAGATAAACATTCAACTCATATCAATATTAATATTATTAAAACAATTTTTTATGGAATTTATGATTGCCGTTTATCAACAAATACCAGCCATTATATTTTTTAAGGAGGCGCACTTAGTGTAATGATTATGATACAATTGAAATGATTTAACTCAAAGAATAAAGTGAATTCCAGCCCATTTTGTGACTAAATAAATGTAGAATCAAAGCTTATGCTGAACATTATTTATGATTAATCCAAATTCTTGATATACATGAGAAATACTAATTAAAGTCTTTCACTCCTTAAAAAGAAGCATCTGTATCATTATGTACCACTGTTACATTAGGAACCCAATGTGTTAAGAGGTTGTCTAGTATCTTATATATAATGGGGAGAATCCCTGTGACGTAGGTTAACGTGTTGGATTGCGATGTCATTGTAAGCGAGTTCGAACTCCAGTCATGCTATTACGTTCACTTTCGTACTAATACCCTTTGAAAAGGTATAAATCCCCATATTCACCAGTTATGGGTTAAATGGCAACACTACTGTTCTTCAACAAGGATTCATTTTCTTAGTTAACCCAGAAAGGTTGATATGCCATTAAACAAAGAAACCAAACCTAAGAACAAAAATGCAATCACAATGACGTAAACAAAGTAATGAAAAATAAAGAAAGCAGTTTGCTGTTTTTATAAGATTTTGTTGAGATCCTTAATTTAAAAAGAAAAATATTTAAGAAAAAATGATTTCTTAGCCGTGGTTCGTTCCGCTCATAGATTAGCTACAATATTGCACAGACAATGGCCCGCGAAAAGCGTTGCAGCAACCAATCTACTTCCCAAGTTTTGTTCTTCAGGTAAGAAGCCTTTCTATCAATGTTTTGAAGTAGAGTGAAGATGTGCGACCTGATAACGCTGGAAGTTTCAACGACAACCGGTGATAAGACCAACATGTCTATCATTATTCTATGTTTGTAATATTGCCTAAAACATTTCGTTCATTCTTATCTTCGAAGTATGAAGATAAGGATGGATGATTAAAAATGAAAAAAAGAAGAAAGAAATAGACATCTCTCTCCCTCCTTTCTCTTTATATCTATCTATGTATCTGTCCGTCCGTTTTCATCTATCGGTCTTTTCTCATCTATCTATCTATCTATCTATCTATCTATCTCATATAGTCACAAACTAGATGTTTTTTTTTCGATAATATTCTTTCATCATATTTTACATTGATGATTATGAACCACAAAAAAGATTTTCAAATAAAAAACAAGCACAAAAATTTACGTCATCATTTTAAAAATTCTGGTTTGGTTTCTTTGTTTAATGGCATATCAACCTTTGCAGGTTGTTTAATGCCAAAGCCATCCTTCTAGAAGAATAATAGTGGTACTATTTAACCCATAGCTGGGAGGATAAGGGAGTTCATACCTTTCCCAAGGGTATCAAAAATTCTGCTGTATCTAATGAAGATGTGAAACATATCATCATACGAATGGATAGTTAACTTTAAATCACAAAGTTAATCATATTGTTTTTTTAAAACTAATTTTTGCTCGTCTTCACACAAGTATATTAGGATTCAAGCATATAATGCACGAAATTTCTCATGAATAGAAATCGTCCGAAAATATTCTTTCTGAGATCTTTGAACCATTACTGGTCATTTTTAAGAGTAAGCGTAAAATATTAACTCTGAATTTAGAAAGAAACTTTGATGCATTGTTTTTTATCATCTTCTTTATGTTAATAATTTAGATAAATAGGTTTACGTGTGTGTAAGGTAGCAAACTGTTAGTAATTCACTAAGCTTTTTGCTCAGATATCGCACATGTTGGTATGGGGCTCCCAATGAAATTCAAACGTAATAGTTTGTTAGTCTAGCTTGCTGACCATTACACCACCTGAGGCGCCCAGGTAGCAAAATATTATTGTTTACTATAATATCTATTTTGAATTTGTATATCAATTAGTTTTTAGATATATTTAGCTTAATGGTTCTTCAGTTAGGTGCAATTTTTATTCAGTGTTTTATTTTTACTTTTATAATTGTAGCTTTTAATATTTATTGCCTTTATTGAAATTTATATCATATAATATTTGTGCTGTCCACAAATATTTGTCAAATATTAGTTGGAAAAAAATGGTATTACACACACACACACACACACACACACACACACACACACACACACACACACACACACACACACACATATATATATGTATATATATATATATATATACTTTTAAGAAAAACAAAATCCGGTCACTTTAGGATTATGAATTTATTTCCATCTTGCTATGGGTATGATTTAATTGTCCTGACGGAATTATTCCCGATTCCAGTTTGACTGGACTGAAGAATATATATATATATATATATATATATATATATATGTGTGTGTGTGTGTGTGTTTATATAATCAATTCTAATAATAGCACGAACTCCCTTGACATTCTCTCACCATCCATTCCCATCATCTATCGTTCTTGGTGGGTCCTCTAACCGGCATCTAGTGTACGCACAGAGCTGATGAATATAAGTGTTTGCCGGTATGTCCACGTAGAGAACTTCGCTTATGAATTCGTCCAGGCTTCTCAAGCAGTGCTCGGCACATCTTGTTCGTCATACTTGAATGGTTTTTGGGATAGCAGGGAAGTGGCCGTAAAGCTGCTGTTTTGTGAGATGTTGCTTCTAGGATTTGTTGAAAACAACATGCAGCATCGTTGTGTAATTTTCATTTAGTTTTTTTCCAAGCACTTTTTCATAGTCCTGGGAGTGCAGCCATGCAATAGTAATGATTTAGTTAGAGCTTAGAGGAAAGTAAATAATATTTCTTTGTGATTACTTTTTGCTTTTTAATTGTTCTTACCTGGTTCCAAAGTTAGATCATTGTCCGAAGAAAATCTTTTTGAAGACATTTTCATAAGTTTTTTAGTGTAAATCTACCACAAGAGACGTCTGGAAAAACGTATTGCACAAATTCTTATCTATCTATCTATCTAAAATTTTGATAATGTTGTATATATATATATATATATATATATATATATATATATTCTCCAACCCCTCCACACAAGCAGGATGTGACTCAAAGGCAATTTTACGCGGAGTTTAAATGGTTTTAATTAAAATTTTTCCTTTTCATAGACCGATTGCCATACTAACTGAGTGTTAATTTTGTAATGTATGTGATCGCGTTGATAATCATTTTTGACAATCTGAATCCTTGATAAAACGAAGATTACTCTAAAATACTAAGCGATCATTCTTTCCAAAATAGAAGCATCGCTATCATCATGGACAGTTGTTTCAACGGGGTCCCATCAGGGCCATCTAGTATATATAGACGCGTTCATAAGTTAAGCTTCATTTAATTCATCATCAAATAATTCAGTTTAAAAAATAACTGTTTCAACCAATTATAGTCCTGTTTGCATCGCTATCATGTCTCAAGTGGAAGGCAAAAAATGCATTAATAATGTTTTGCGTTTGCGTCTTGACAGTTGCCATTGCACATTATACTTATATTCGCGAAGGGATATCAACATTCAGTACTTCAAGAGCCGAAACATCAAGTCTGGAGGAATCCCTACAGGGCTCATGGTATTGATATAACAGCTTTTGCTGGCATAATTTGAAAGACAACCTCGGGAAACTGCCTAGCTAACTACAGTGTTTGTTGTATAGCCGCTATGATTACCTGTAAACACTTTAGACAATCATAGATAGATGTCGATGCAGTGTGCCGTTTCACTGAAATTTGATGAGACCCTGAGGATTAACCAGCCAGTGCTTTTGACTGTTTGAAAGATTAAATATGCACCGTTCTCATTTATTACGATGACAAATGCAGGTCGGTGCTGATAATAAATGTAAATAAATAGAATAAACACACACACACACACACACACACACACACACACACACTCTCTCTCTCTCTCTCTCTCTCTCTCTCTCTCTCACACACACACACACATATATCTATGTTACATTGGCAAAAATTATGAAATTACCACACATAGATGTTTAACTTGGTTTTTCTTTCTTTGTTTAAAGGCCTATCAAACTTAAAGAGCTATTTAATACCTAATACCAAAGTAGAAGAACAGTAGTGGTACTATTTAACCCTTAGTTGGGCGGATAAAGATGTTCTTACTTTTCCCAAGGGTATGAATCTGAAAGGGAGCGAAATAGCGAGACTGGAGTTCGAACTTGCTTACTACGATATTGCAGTCCAGTACATTAACCGCTACATCAACGGGATTTCCCCATATCCCGTTTTTTATTTAGCAGGGAATAAACTAAAAACAGATAAGGCGCCATCAATCTTTCTTTGATAGCTAAATATTCCAGCTTCATGATCTATATGTGTGTGTGTAATCCGAAATTTTGGTCAAGATTCTCGATAACTAACTGACCCCCTCCTTTCAAAAATTCCCCAAGTCTCGTGTCCGACCGTCCCTCACTCCCACAGCGAGAGTAGTCGTGATTGACTCTTTGTTGTCAGTTATACAGAGACACTAATTGTGAGAGGCGGCCATTACAATTTGTACAATTATTTACGCTCTACACCAAGGATCAAAATTATGCAAATCATAAAATATTAAATTCCGTTCGGCAAGAAGTCCGAGAGCTTATTTTTTATACCAGAGCAATTTTATGAAGTGTAACTAAACAGGGACGAAAATACATAAATAATGTTCTCATTTACTTAGTTTAGCACAAACTTAGAAATATGGAGCACTCAGTGAGAATCAAAATCACTATCAATGGTTAGCTTCCCAAACTCTGCAGACCATTCCCTCAGAAAGAGGTTCTCTCGAAGGCTCAAATACTCTTTCTTTCTTTAAAAATATTTTTCTAACAGATTTATTTGCTTCTTTCTTCCTTTCGTCTCGTTGGTAGATTGTGTTGTAATGTAATGCTACTGATAATATGATTGCCAACGATTTGGGCTCCTTCAACCGCGACTTAAAATACTGATCTAATTTCTTTCAAAGATAAACGGTCTGTGTGGGTGGCTTCTAATTTATGACCTATAAATTTTGCATTTCAGATAGACATCAAGACTGTTACAATAGTCGCAATGAGCACCAGATAGAGACGAAGCATGTATTTCCGTTACACGTACACACCCAAGCGCATGCGTGAGACGAAATGCTAGACGAACATGCACATCAAAAATACTCTAAATTGTATTCTCCTTTGCTTTTCTTAATTTGGCACAAGAACTGAAGTATGGGGCACCCAGTGAAAATCGGACTCATTAAGGGTCTCATAGAAAACCTCTTTTACAAAGTGCCTCCACCCAAAAATTTTAGTTGATTGATAAGTTGATTTTAACGGCATGTCAACTCGTCTAGGGTTATTATATGCCTAGGGAATCGCTTTCGTTGTACGTTCATATTTGCATTTTTGTTATGGTTTCTAAAGATTTTTACCACTAGTTCCGATTGAATACGAATGATTTTTAAACAGATCTATTTGACCCCAGATGGAACCCTATCGGGTGCTACTACTCCGGGTCAGAATGGATCTGGCAATAATCACAATAAAGGAGTATTCTACACTTTCCAGATTTCCAGAACTGGAGCCTCATCATCTGATTCAGTTTAGCGTCATACACAAGACACCACTTTTTGGGGTCTCAATCCTCGGCAGGGATACAGTCAGCATATTCTGAGCCCTATCGACTGGGCTCGAACTTTAATTGTCCGAAGTTTGAAATTACATATTTACATTATTCCATGATTTTTTTTACTAGTTCATTTAAAGAACGTCAAATATGACCAATAAATTCAATATTAAGTCTCATCCAATTTTCATTAAAATCATCAACATATTAGGGGAAGTGCTCTACAATTAACAATTTATAGTTACTTCGATTGAGAAGTTACAATGGTCAGTGAGATCATTAATGCAGACCCCAACACATTCAATTTCACATTGGAGTGGAATTGTGGAATTGTAAAGATGCTGCGTATCCCGAACGCATAACATAATTTCGTATTGTCAATTGCGAGACTGAAATTCCTGTATTTCAATTTTCCAATGAATTCTAAGAAGATAATTAACAATGGCCTGGTTTTGAGAATGGAGTTGTTGTTGATTTGCTTAACTCAACTATTATACACATTCACTAATCAGCCGTACGCTATGTGTGACATAATGACCCACACCGCCCTTGACACTCTGGATAGCGGATGCATCAAACATTTGCAGAGGCGTTATTGGTTGTTGACAGGT
Source organism: Sepioteuthis lessoniana (assembly GCA_963585895.1). Taxonomy (NCBI): domain Eukaryota; kingdom Metazoa; phylum Mollusca; class Cephalopoda; order Myopsida; family Loliginidae; genus Sepioteuthis; species Sepioteuthis lessoniana. The sequence continues at coordinate 56,365,054 of OY757907.1, forward strand.
CAAAAATCGCAACTGCCTAAACAAAACGTAGGATGAGTGGAAATCCAGTGAGAGTGATTTTATTATTTTTAGTGGCATATTATATAAGACGTACATTATTAGGTATGATTTCTTACCAAACTCCATAGGATTGAAACAGAACCAAAATATATGTGGCAATTCGAAACAAATGCACCTTCACGAAAAATTCTATATTGTATATATGTTTTTCGACGAACCTTGATTTTTAAAAAAATATACTTGTAGTACTTATCCATGCAATTTTACTTTTGGTTACAGAGCTTGAATGTGGTCGAATTTAGTGATAAATAAGGCTTTACCGCCATTTGGTTATTGGTCTGATGAGTAGAGTGTTCGCCAGTGTTCGGGTGACCAGAGTTCAATCCCAGGTCGAATCATACCAAAGACTCAAAAAATGGTACTTGATAACACTCAGCATTATAAGGTAAGGATCAAGAGTAAAGGGGAGCAATCCAGGAATGGAGCAGCGCACTCCCCTACACCTCGGCGTAGTAGCTATTGAAAACGGAGCCTTCAGATCACCCTCGACTAAAGTCACCAACTTTACTTATTATTAGTTTTAATTGTCAAATATTTACGGAGGTGTGATTCACAGGTGATAGGCCAAAGATCGTAACTGTTGAAGCAAAGCCTGAGAAGAGTGAAAATACAGTGGGAATTCATTGATTGGCTTGAATGTAGTCACGTGGGTTTCAAAAGATGTGAATTTTAGGCAGTTGTGGACGGGCTTTTGAACGGTAAGTTGATGAAATTTAGTGATCTCCTCACCCACTGGGAGAGAGTAACAACTTATTTATGAAAGGGTGTTTCCTTTCTTTTATTGATTTGAGCGAATCCACGCCACGCCTTTTTTTTTGAGACCTGTCCGAGAAAGATTTTCAGGTGTTGAAATAAACGTGAATGTTTTTTTTTGTGTCCAACGTGTTTGTAGTTTCTTTTTACCATCAGAGTCAAATGGTTACAAAGAGACGCTCCTAGGAAAGACATCCCATGACACTATCATTTCTTTACATATGTAACAAATGAGGTGCGCTTAGCGTATAAGTTATCATTATAGGAAATGGAATCAGTGAACTGTTTTCAATTCCTGGACGAGGCTGTTTACCTTTCACTCCGTGCTAATGCCTTTTGGAAGGCATGAATCGATCTGTTCTCTCCTAGCTAAGAATAAATAGTAGGGCAGACTGCGTTCTTTCGACTTGATTAGGAGAAGGAAGACTCTAAATTCAAGCCAAGTATATATTCCATTTAAAAATTGACCTTGTGTCACACCTTGCCCGTAGCGGAGTGGTTGGCTAAATATGTACATATGTTAAAAATAGCTTACTTCTGTGTTCACTCTAACCTAGAGTGGTAGTACCTATTAGGGTTCCATCTATTGGTCGAATAAAAAAAATTATTCGATACAAAAACAAAACAAAAAAATTTCGTATTCATGTGCAAAAAATATCAAAACAAAACAAAGTAAAAAAAATAAAACAAAAAAAAAAAAACTTCTTAAGAAACAACTACACAAAAAATGTGATATAAAGTACAATGAACGCAATTCCCTAACCTCTTGGTATAAAATAACCCTTGATGGATACTTATGCCGTTAAAATCATCTAATCAAACATTCAAGTAATAAATAGCTTGATAAAGCATCATTTAAAAATCAATTCGATTCTCGCTGGGTTACCATACATCTGGCCTTGTACCAAAGCCGACTTTAAGAAATATTTTAAAATATATACTAACCAATGAATCAATAAATAAGATTAAAAAAACCCAACAAAATTAGAATTAAAACAATAAATAAGTGGAGGCTGACAGCTCCGTTACGCTCTTTATTTTAAAAATTAACATTTCCTATTAGTTAATTTCCTTCTATATTGGGCATCACAATGCAACATTTAGAATTATGTGATAATGTATTCTCTCTTTGATATTCGTAATATTTCCTTTGAAAATTCAAACTGTCTGTTCTTGTCGAGGGATATAATCAATATTCCCTGTTTAAACGCGATTTAGAAACAATACTAAAATGACAAATGTTAAGCTCATTTTAGTATGCAATCGATACTAATATCATTTATTTTGCAAGAGTTTGCGTATCCTCAATGGAACTTGAATTTCTATTTTTTTGAAAAAGATAATTACAAGGCAATTGTAAACAAATAAAATATGTACAAGTTTAATACTTACTATATCGCTCATAAACAACTGAAAATTTGTAAATAATTGGTTACTCGTTGTTGTGTTATGATTAACGAGTTAGGCTAGCAGACCATTTTTGTGCGTTAGGGATTTCTCACCCTTTTTTTGTAAACATCAGATTTTTTTTTATATGTATGGGTCTCTTTTTTTAACAAATCAATTTTCTTCTAAACTAAAGATACCAACATTGTATTATTTCAATTTGAATATCATACAGTCAGAACGGATTTTATTAGGTATTATTTAGGACCAATATCTACTAAATTGAAACCCTTTAGTCAAAATATGAATATGTTGCCGTCCAAAAGCAATTACACCCCTTTGAAAAATTTTATATAGTAAGTATATCTTAAATTGAAAATGAATTTTTTCTTGGTTACAGTCCAAAAATAAGTACACATTTTATACATATTTACGCAATTTTATTTTTGGTTTCAGAGCTTGAAGTTGACACACTTATATTTACGTTATTATAACTTCATGCTTTTATTCAGATGTTTCTTAAGTATTCAGCCTAGTCTTTTTTTAGAGGCATCTGTTTTGATACCGTCACAAAAATCCGTCTAACACAGATCAAAATTTTCACAAGACGTCACGTGGCACGCCGATCCTCATATATATATATATTTAAATATATATATATATATATATATATATTTTATAACGACCCATATATATATATATATATATATATATATATATATATATATATATAACATGTTATATTTGCTATTGCTTAATAGAACCATTGATTATTAGGACTAGCTGCACAACTGGACCCAGTTTTGTAAGCACTGAATCAAGCATATGTAATCTTCGTTTATTATAAACAGTGGACGTTTATTCGGGCCAATCAACAGGGTTACTGAATTAGCATTAAAATAAATCTGATAGTATTCATAAAAATACATTTGTTATTTCTCAAAATAACAAATATTTTTTCAGCGAGTGACTCTAAGTAAATTTAAATATGAAGTAACCGAACTCTAAAAAATATACAGTGTATGTTCTGTTCAACTAAATTGTTTCAAACAAGACTTGTCTATAAATATTTTTTCATCGAAAACTATTTGATTTGTTCAGTTAATTGGTATAAAAACACACTCACAAACGCACTCTTTCAATCTCTTTCTCTCTCTCTCTATGCACACACACACACACACACATATATATATATATATATATATATAGTTATTTAAAAAGTTCTAAGCGACACCCAAATTTTAAATTTGTTACTCACCTTTCACCCTTGAATGGGCCTCACTTGTAAAGAAATTAAAATAGAAATCTGAAATAGTTTTTCTAGTTTAATAAGAAGTAGTCGTGTTTTGCTTCAACAAAAATGTTCAGCTGTGGCTTTTCTTTCTGAGAGAGAATTAAACTTTTTCAACGATCCTCGTGTGTGTGTGAGTATATATATATATATATATATATATATATATATATATATATATATATATATATATATAAGGGAATAATAATTAGTCAGAATGTGTCCTGGGCTTGACACTGAACTGTATCCGGTGGTGAGGCTCCAGTTCTGGAGTTCTGGGGAGTGTAGAATACCCCATTCATTGTCATTCCTTCAAGATTCACTCTGACCCGTGGTGGTAGTACCTATTCAGGTCCTATCTATGGGTTAAATAGATTTGTTTGAAAATTATTATTATTGCTAGGACCCAAACAGGTTGATATAGGAAGGATTGTAACAAATGGATGACTCTACACTGCCCAGAGCTCAAAATTGGAGCTTCACCACCGAACAATTTAGTGTCAAACGTAGGACACTCAACTCGTAGGAGGTGAAAGTGGAAGCCAAATGTCAAAAATTAAATAGAACATAATCTATTAGTCATGTAAACTTCGCACAAGCTAGATGAGCAGGAATATTAATAATTATTATTGATAAAATCACTATTCTCTGTGATGAAATTTGGGAAGTCAAAATATCGCGTTATTCTCAGTTATATCCGACTGACCGAACTTCTTTGAAAAAAAAAAGCCTTTATTTTTAACTAATCAGATTTTTAAGTATTAACTGTAAAAATGAAGACTAAATAGAAACATCTAATGAGAAGATATGAATCAGTTTATGTTGGTAACATAAATCTAGGTGGATAAATCTAGGCACCTGTATATTTTTCTGGTATACAATAAAAAAATTATATATATGTATTTATCCAACTCTTCCGTCCCAAGCAAAATGTGAAACAAGTTCAATTTTTTAAAGCGGAGTACAGCTGGTTTGAATTCAGAGTTTTCCTTTTCCTTGACTGATTGCATGGCAAAGACTAAAGAGTCCAGTATGCCCAACTATTTACCCATAGCAAGAGAGAATACAAATCGATTTATGACTTTTCCAAGGACATTAATGTGAAGTGAACCACAATCAGCTTCCTTTACGATTTGAACTCGGGTCGCCGATTCAGTTTCTTACAATGCTACTCTAAGCGTGCCTCCAATATTAAAAGATATACGTAATAGCCCTTGAACGTAAAAAATAGATGTGGCTCTTCTCACACAGCTTGGAGATCCCTGTTAAATGTCGTCAAATGTAGACGTTTTACGTGCATATTATGTACACGCTAGAATAGTAACTTAAATCATTGAAAGAAGGTAGTAGAATCACGTTGTAATAGGTCAGTATCAACCAGGGTAACTTGTGTATAAGATGATTTTGCGTGACAAAAATGTTAAGCAAATAATCCGAGCGATTTGTAAGTATTCTATATGCTTCAATTCATTTTTCTTTAATATTGTACAGACAGTATCGTTCATGAATAAGTACACCTAAAAAATTTGGGAAATGCGTTTAGTTTAATGGTTATCGTCGCTGGTAATCGACAAAAACTCTTATATATTAAAGGTTCACTGAATTCAAACCTGTTAAACTTCGCTTAAAAATTGACCTTGTGTCATATCCTGCCCGAGCGGAGGGGTTGGTAAATTGGAGGTGCCCGTGGTGTAATTGTTATCGACGTAGTAAATGGACACGGCGACACGAGTTCAAATCCTGGACGAGACTGATTGCATTTCACATAGCACTAATACCCTTGGGAAAGGTATGAATCCAATTATTCTCCCTCCAGCTATGGGTAAATAGTAGGGCAGACTAGGTTCTTCAGCCTTGGTGAGGCAACTAGTCTTGGAGAAGGAAAACTCTGAATTCAAACCTGTTAAACCCCGCTTAAAAATTGACCTTGTGTCATATCCTGCCCGAGCGGAGGGGTTGGTAAATATGTATATATTAAATGTTCTCAGAAACGAATAAAACAACAAGGGAAACAGGGGTCTCCAGACTTGGTTGCCAACCAGTCTAAAAGAAGGACAAATATGAATTCAAAACTTGGTAGGTATGGGAAGAGCAACTGTTTCCGACTGAAACTAGGGGCATATATAGCGCAACGGTTATCCTCGTAGCAAATGGACTTGGTGACCCGAGTTCAAATCCTGAACGAGGTTGTTTGCGTTTCATTTCGGACTTATGCCCTTGAGAAAGGCATGGCTCTTCTGTATTATTAAATAGAAGGGCTGATTGTGTCTCTAAGTCTTTGTTAGACACTCAGTCTAGGAGAAGGAAAACCAGCTTTGCTCGACTTAAAATTGACCTGGTGTCGTATCCTGACCGTGGTAGAATATCTACAACATTTGCAATGTAAATATTTTTACTTGAATAGATATACGATGTTGTTATTTTGAACCTCCAATATTCTAATTACCCCTTTTTTCATAAAAAAATAATTTTTGTAAAATCAATCACCATTATTACTAAATAAGAAAACAAATATGCTTCTTCTTTGTTTAAAATCAGAGCTTTCTTTTCTATTCGTGATAAAGCCTCAAGTTTTACAACCAGTATTCTCCTTATACATGAATAACAACATGACAATATATATATATATATATATATATATATATATATATATACTGCTACGTTGGTTACACCACTGAATGTTTAATCGAATATATATATATATATATATATATATATATATATATATATATATATATATATGTTAAATCGATGTTAAATATATGTTAAATATAATGTTAAATCGAATATATATATATATATATATATATATATATATATATATATATATATATATATATAGCACTATTTTAGTTTCTATTGCTATGTTGGTATAACCAACGTAGCAATAGAAACGAAAATAGTGCTCATCCCAGTCGATAGAACAATATTAAAACAATATTAGAAAATTACAAACTTTTTCTCATAACTTTGAGTCTCACGTTGTTCTAATCATCAGGTGAACAATCTGAATTAAGGTGCTATTTTTTCCCTTAAATGAATATTTCTCAGCTTTTCAGATTAAAAGAAGTTCTCGCTACTAAGTTCGTCTAGTATTAAATGGCAAAACACCAATTTGCCCTGATGTTTGGGTACTAACTCAGATCGTTTATTCAGTAGTATAATATTTTCTAGGAATACTATAATAGATAACATTTCTTCCAGACACAATTTACAAGTAAACTGGACTGGAAATAGCTTTATTCTTTTGGTTGAAGTATTTTAAGTTTATTATTCAACAAAATCTCGCTAAGATGTATCATTTTTAGTGGGTTACTGTTACATACAAACAATATATATGGAAGTAAATTATGGAGTAAAATCCGACAATATAGAGAAAAAATTGATAGTAAGGTAATCCAAGCAGAAGGAAAGATTTATTGAGAAACAAAATCAACACTATAGCGTTTCGGTTCTAATGAACCACCATTAGGGGGTGTCCTCGTGGTGTAATGGTTAAAGCGATGAACTGCAGAATCGTAGTACGCGAGTTCGTACTCCAGTCGCGCTATAATGTTCACTTTCGGGCAAATACCCTTGGGAAAGGTATGAACCCCCTTTTTCTCCCTCCAGCTATGGGTAAATAGTAGGACGGACTAGGTTCTTCAGCCTTGTTGAGGCAACTAGTCTAGGAGAAGGAAAACTCTGAATTCAAACCTGTTAAACTCCGCTTAAAAATTGACCTTGTGTCATATCCTGCCCGAGCGGAGGGGTTGGTAAATAGTACCATTAGGACTGGGAGGGATGATATTAGTGATGTTGAATCAACGATGGATGTTTTTCAATCCTGATATACCGACTGCATCTCGGCAGAGGGGTAAGTAAGGCCCTCCTCTCAACGAGTGTCCTGGATATGAGATTAAACCATCTGATGGCGAGGCTCCAGCTCTGAAGCTTTGGGGAATGTAGAGTACCCCTTTATTGCCATCGCTCCCAGGTCCATTCTGACCCAGAGTGGTAGCATCTGATAGGGTCCTATGTATGGGTCAAATAGAACTGTTTCATATTTAAACTGTGCGCAAACAAATGACTTACGTTTAATTGAATTATTAGTGATATGTAGCAATACTTGGAATAATTTAACTGTGTGCTAACAAATGAGTAATGTTCAATGGAATTAATAGTGCCGATTTACAATAATTGAAACTCTTTAACTGTGTGCCTTAATTGAATAGTTTGTGTTACATAGTGATGCTAGAAACGATCCAATTGGGTGCAAATGAAACTATATTAGATAGCAATATTTGAAACCTTTTAAGTGAGTTCAAACAAATGATTAACACTAAATAGAACTATCCGTGTTAGAATATTTAAACGTGTGCAAACAATAGTAATGCTTATGTGCAAACAAATTAGCTCTGATTCATTGAAAAATAAAATTACCACCAAACTATTGACTTACCAATCATATGTATAGCCATTTAACTGAATGCAAACAAATGAACTCTGGCGCGTTTAAAAATGTTCCCAATAAATACAGAAGAAAATGAGATCAGGCTCATTTAAAAATGTGTTCTATAAAATGTGTTTACAAATCAAAATTTTAATATATATATGCATAAACAGGGTTTTGCATTAAATTGGTTGATATATCATAAAACCCAACTCACTGAATCTAACCATAAAACGATCTAAAAAAAAAAAATACCGCAATAGAACAAAGCTGGCGAGCTATGTATAGGAAATTAAAGACGACGCAGGAGAGTCACCAATTGTCAAACTGCATACAAAAACTGCATACAATAAAAAAAGGCAAGTTGATAAAAAAAGGTGAGAAAGATTGTGGGTTATGTCCTGAAGAAAAGCTATGCATTTTAGAATACTCAAGTGCTTGTAAATGACTCAACCATAGAACTGAGCTCCAGTCAAAGTGTCGTTGTTTAAAAAAACTTTTCTGTTGCGTCACTTACCTCTTGATTCGTTTGCATAAACCATCACAGATATGGTACCAAAAAGCAATGAGACAGAAGGTGAAAAGGGTGTGGAAGGAGGAGGAAACAAATAACATTTACATAATCTTTTGTCCTCGTCTGTCTCCCCATTTCAGGAAATACACCCACTCACTAGTTATAATATAAAGCAACGTACTATAATCCATCTCGCAGTCATGCGGATGTGCCAGACGTGAAACTTAAAGTCGTGGTTAGTATAAAGAATTGTGGAATCTTTTAAAAGTTTTTACTTCATATATATATATATATATATATATATATATATATATATATATATATATATATATATATGGTGCATTCAATAAGTTTCCAGACTTTTTTTTGTACAGGCATTTAAAATTGTCGTAGACTCTTGAAAATTCACTATGTTATTGCTGTACATCTTATGAGATGACTGACCAATTTTTATGATTTCAGGTTCAAATGAACACCTACAGCAGCAATTGGAATACACCCTACTAAAGCCTGATTGTCACAGCTGGTGAATTTCAAAAATGCAATCTGGACGTGAGGACTCTTTAGAAGAAAGATTTGCAATAAAATTCTGTTTTAAACTTGGAAAAAATACCACAGAAACGTATGGAATACTTCAGACTGCTTTTCGATCATCTTGCATGAATCGAATATCAGTTTTTGAGTGGCATAAGAGATTCAAGGGTGGCCGGGAGTCTTTTAAGGATGATGAGAGGTTTGGGAGGAGTAAGGAAGTCAATACTCCAGAGTTGATTGGCCAAAGGGTTAGGGTTACTATGTTGTGGTTTTAAGGGAGTTCAGGTAGAGATTCCGCCGGAAGAAGCCAACACTCTTCAAATCGGGTCAGTGGCATTTCCACGAGGACAATGCACCAGTCCACAACTCCATCCTTTTCACAGACTATTTGACCAAGATGGGCATCAAGACAGTTCCTCATCCTCCCTATAGTCCAGACCTTGTTCCCTGTGACTTTCGGTTATTCCCTAAGCTTAGAGGCCGTCGTTATGAGACAATTGCGGAGATGAAAGAGGCTGTGACGAAGGTCATTGACACACTCACGCAAGAGGACTTCCATGGGGTCTTCCAGAAGTTGTTGGAACGGTACAACAAGTGCATTGCAGCCGGAGGAGATTACTTCGAAGGGGACTAGAGTTTCATGTGTGTACTATCAATAAAAGTGCCCATACGAAAAAAGTCTGGAAACTTATTTAATGATCCTCGTATATATATATATATATATATATATATATATATATATATATATATATATATATATATATATATAATGATAAAAAGATAAATGGAAATGAGAAAGGTTGTCAAAAAAGTGCTCGATGCTACTATAGTAGAACAGGTTGAAAATCCAGAAAAATATCGAATTGTCAACGCTTGAAATCAGTTACTTTAATTTTCATGTGATGTGCACCTTCACCCGACAGAAAAATGAAAAAGCGGCCCATTAATTGTTACTGTTGTGGTGCAAAGTCACATGTCAAAATGGAAGAACACGTGACACTCACAAGCAGGAGAATCTATCTATCTATCTATCTATCTATCTTGATCAGGCACCCTGGTCCCACAATAGACCAATGGGAAATTACGTTGTTTTGGTGACTCAATGCCTCTTGTTAAAATAACAATAGGGCTTCTCATTACTCAATTGTGAAAACGAGCTTGCAACACATCATCATCATCATCATCATCATCTCGTGCCGCTAGCACGGGTATCCCTGACCCTCTCTCGCCACTTCTCCCTATCGTTCATCGCTTTTGGCAGGTCTTCAGGGCTACATCCCGTATCCTCACATAGCTGCTGTATGTATGTTCGAGCTGGTCGTCCTGCTTTTGCTTGGCCATATGTGGGGGTCCATAGGAGTACATCACTGATGAGTTCGTCCTTGCTTCTCCAGCAGTGTCCTGCGTGTCTGGTTCGTCTAACTTGGATAGTTTTCGTGATGGGAGGCAAGTGGCCGTATAGTTGGTGTCTTGTGGGGTGTTGCCGCCAGGACTTGTTCAAATATTGCTCTCAACATTCTTGTGTAATTGCCGTCTAGCTTCTTCGTCAGCCGTTTAGTTAGCGTACAGAATTTGGATCGAAGATAAATCGTAATACAACAAATACTACCTAACAAGAAAAACGAAAGACGGAACTACAAAGAAATAAATGAAAATACAAAAACACTAATCCTATTTTTGTATTTATAAATTCTCTATCCGTCGTATTATTTTTATTATACGTTTTGTCAGTTTGAAGGTGTATGTTAAAATAATGATAATTTTAAAATGAATTTAACATTTTATGAATTATATATATATATATATATATATATATATATATATATATATATGTGTGTGTGTGTGTGTGTGTGTGTGTGTGTGTGTGTGTGTGTGTGTGTGGTAAACAGAATACTAACAGAAACTTTAAGGATGTCGTCAGAAAACAATCAGAGAGGGCTTAATGAAGATCTTGAATACTGAGAGCAGAAGATGGAAAATCGATCAATTTGGAAAAAAGCGATCTACGATGCTTGTAAAGTATTTGAAGTACGGATAATCTAACAAATCATCTTGAAACGTTCACTGAAACAAGATTTGTCCTCAGTCTCGAATACTTTTCAGTCTGGAATACTTTTGTAACATCTAAAATAAAGTCTGTTTGTCAACAGCCGAACTTACCAGTCATATGGAATCTGATGACAGTAAACAATCAGAGGTTCTTCCACAGCAACTAACGGGAAATTCGTGTCAATTCTATGACAAAGTAAATGTGTCTAAAACAGGCCTGAGAAACCATATGAGAGTTCGCAAGGTTAATGTCAACACCAAAGACAGTTCTTTTCCTTGTTACATGTATGGCAAGCGTGAAAGTTTGGTTTTTGTGTTTAATAGCATATCAACGTGAATTATTTAATACCAAAGCCATCCTTGTAGAAGAACAGTAGTGATGCTATTTAACTTATAGCTAGATGGATGAGATTGTTCTATACCTTTCCCAAGGGTATTAATCCGAAAGTGAAAGTAATAGCGAAACTGGAGTTGAAACTCGTTTACTTAGAGGCTGTACTCGAGCACTTTAGCCATTACGCCACGGAGACAACTCAGTAAAATTGAAGTTGGTCCGAGGAGCCACATGCGCTCCCACGGGTACATTTTGCGCAGATTTGAAGAGATGGCTTTCTCCTGTAAAGAAGTGCCAGTCACTATATATATATATATATATATATATATATATATATATATACTTTTATAATTTTTTGAATTTTATGATTTTCTTACAAAGACATATCTTGATGAGGAAACGGATACTACCCTTAGCTAGAAAGGCCGGAAAGCTACACTTAGCGCATGGATATTACCCTTTGATCTTAGGCAGAGTTGCTGATCCGTTGATAAATAATTCTGTTATTTTGACGGGTACTGTGCAAGTTTTATGAATTAACGCTGATCCCCCCCTCTTCTCTTTTTTAAAACATTAAGTATGTTACTACCGATCATTGAAAACAAAACCTCAGCTCTCTCTTCTTTCTGTCTAGTATTTTATATCGTTAAAGAAATGAAAGGTTTTTCGATTTTAGTGAAGAAGAAGAAGAAGAAGAAGAAGAAGAAGAAGAAGAAGAAGAAGAAGAAGAAGAAGAAGAAGAAGAAGAAGTTTATTTCTTATAAATCGAATACAAAGTTTATGCACTTTAAAAAGAGCCTGATTTTAGTTCAAAAATTCCGCCTAAATCACAAAAACACAAATCTCCAAAAGAAGCCCCCTCCCACCTAAAAAAAAAGAAGAAAAAGATAAGAATTACAAAAAGAAACAAGAAACCAGCAAAATAACATTAAAGCAATAAACTTCAATATGCAGTATAGCATTACTAAATCATGGTTTTCATATATATATATGACAACTTACAAAATTATAAGATTTTATCAAGAAAAAATATATAAAATATATAAATAAATAAATCCTCCTAAATGAAACCATCCCAAACTATTCAATTAGTCTCTTGACGATTTAGTAAATGATTTATACACTTTTGTCTGAAGGAACGCACAGAAATATTGTTTATATTAATGATTCTTGAAATTTTATTGAACTTTTTAGATACAAGGTGATTGTAAAGTAACTTTCTATTTTAAAATACTTCTCATATTCATTTTTTGCAAAAATTATTGTAAAGAAAAAGATTAAAAGAATTTTGAAATAGGGAGTTACTTTTCAATCAACCTGTATGCAAATAAAATAAGTCTTATTTCTTAATTTGGTTCCAGCAAAAGCGAGATGGATATAAAGTTTATTTTTTTATGAAATAATCATAAATTTCACGTTTACAGAAAGTTTTTTTTCATTATAGATAATAAAAATAAAAATAAGATTGTGAAACAATCAATTCTTACTCATATTTAAAATCTTATTTTTATTTAAAAAGCTACTTAAGTTTTCATACTACTCAGATGGCCGAGCTTAGAGTACGCTGATTGTATTCATTATAGAGAGGTAAGACTACTCCAAACAAGGTGTCCTGGGTATGACACTTAGCTCCATTTGATGGTTACGATCCAGATTTGGAGATCTGGTGAGAGTGGAGAACTCCTTCATTCCCATTATTCCCAAGTTCACTCTGGCCCGGTGTGGTAAAACCTCTTAGGGTCCCATCTATGGATCAAATTCATCTGATTAAGAATTGTTCGTATTCTATGAGATCGTGTGCAAGAAAAACAAAAAACAAAAAAACAAAAAACAAAAAACAAACAAACCCAAAACAAGACAAAAAGCAAAAAACAAACAAATAAATAAAAAAAATTGTCAGAAACAACAACATAAGAAAAGTAAATATGAACGTGCAATTATCACAATTCCTCACCTTGGCATAGAATAACCATAGATGGGTTGACATGCCGTTAACATCAATCAATCTATTAATCGACCACTTCTATTAAACTTTTTGAATTTTGTTTTGTCGTTGTTCTCTAAAGTTTTGTAGATTCTTTGAGAAAATTGATTTAATACTCCCCAAACCAATGAAATGTCTAGATTACTTTTGCCCCAATGCCAGATGGTCAACTCCACGAAGGTCGATTCACTGACCAACTTTTCTCCCGAGACCAATAACTACTTTGAACAGGTTACAGTTAGTAAGTGGCCATTTTTTAAAACATTTTTTTGTTCATCTAATTCCCTGTTTTGCGTCTACCATTACTAAAGATGTATTGCTCAAATCGAGTATATGTGCTTAGTGAACGAATGTATGTATGTGCATCAAAGGGTGATAAAAATGGCGGAATGACATGCCGAGAGAGAAGGAGAGAGAGAGACAGGGTAACTGTGTGATGAGAGGAGAGAGTTAGAGTGGAAATGGGTTGGTGAGAAAAGGTGTGGATTCTTTTTTAGCTATGTAATTAGTTCACTGGTTCCATTCTTGTTCGTTCTGTCTCTTTATCGCCATTAACGCTATGTCACATTGGTCTAACCTCACCGCACCTTCTCTCTCTCTCACTCATTCACTCTCTCTCTCTCTCTCTCTCTCTCTCTCTCTCTCTCTCTCGACTTTGCTGGCGTTTTATTATTGAAAAAAAAAAACCTACAAAAAACGAGTTTCTCTCTCTCTCTTTTCACTTTCCCGGCTTTCTATTATTGAAAAACAACGAGCCTCTCTCTTCTTTCTACCTCCCTCTACTTCTATCCTGCCTTTCCTAATCTTCGCTCTCTCCTCCTCTCTGTGTCTATCACCGTCTCGGTCTTTCTCACACTCTCTCTCCGTGACATCCCCCTCTAGATAATGTTACCCTCTCGACCAGATATACGTATATCAACTATCCTATTTCCTTTACGCCTTATTCAATCTGTTGTTTATTTCAGCCCCTTACCTAATTACCGAATTGCTCAGATTACATTCATTCATTTTATCCCCACTTTTTACTTACCGACCGACCAAACGTCAAGTGTACCTCCACGTCTAGCTATGAAAGCTTAGTAGTAAAAGGGTTGTTCTTGAAGTCAGTATCTTAGAAAAAAACAAAAAAGAAAAAGAAAAAGAAAATAGAAAAAGACCTCTCGACAGCAAAAACAAAACAAAACAAAAAAAAATAACAAAAAAACCGCTTTAAAAACCGAACGTGGCCATATGACCCCTTGAACAGAATTTCAAAATCTTTTGTTCAGAAAGTGCCCACTGACCTAAATATTATTACATGTATAACATTTCAAATTAGTTTTTTTTATAACAAAATTACAAAAAATAAACTAATAGTATCTTCCTAAAAACAGGACTGTTGGCATAATGAGTTGAGTGTTCGCCTAATGGTCCGGGATTCAATCCCGGGTCGAGTCATACCAAAAACTAAAAAATGGTACTTGATGCCGCTTTGCTTAACATTCAGCATTATAAAATGGGGATCAAGGGTAAAGTGGAACAATCCAGAGAAAGAAGTATCGCCTTTCCCTACTCTTTACTTTTTTTTTGTCTTCCCAAAACAAATACACCACTAATAATTCTTTATAAAAGGTTTATTTTTTTCTTAATCAGAGATATCAAGATTTTTATTATTTCTTGTAGCGCATTACTATCAAAACAGATTTTATTAGGTATTAGCAAATTCTACAGCATTGAACGAAAAATATAAATATGTCAGCTCAAAAATAAATACACCCTTTATATAAGAATATTTACACAAGTTTATTTTTGGTCACTGAGTTTTCTCGTGGTGTAATGGTTAAAGCGATGGACTGCGGAATCGTAGTAAGCGAGTTCGTACTCCAGTCGCGCTATTACGTTCACTTTTTGGCAAATATCCTTAGGAAAGGTATGAACCCCATTATCCTCCCAGCTATGGCTTAAATAGTACCAATACTGTTCTTCTAGGAGAATGGTTTTGGCATTAAATAACCTACAACGGTTGATATACGATTAAACAAAGAAACCAAAACCGTATTGATTGTATAATGTTCCACTAGGAATAATAACATCTCGATATCTTTGCTTTTGAAGAAAATTAACAAAAAAAAAAAAAATGTAAAGACTTAGTGGATATACTTATTTATGAGGGACATTTTGTGCGTATGAGCGTGTGCGTGTGAGTATGTATGTGCGTATACCTGGATAACATTTTTATGAAAAATATATACACTGTGTGAGTATAACTTTTTCATGAAAAATTATTTGAAGTGCACTCATTTATGGATGATACTTTATACATATATATGTATGTGTGTTGGTATGTATGTGCATAAAAACTTTTTTATTAAAATTATTGGAACTATACTTATCTATCTATCTATCTATCTATCTATCTATCTATCTATCTGTCTATCTATCAAATTCTAAATCTTTGTACATATATATGATCGTAACCAAGCGATATTTTGTTAGAGTATTACACTGAAAATGCTCTAACTTTGGGAATAAAGAAACTTCCATCGCAATTTGTAACTGGGTGATAATCTATCTAATTCTCAATCTTTGTACATATATATGATCGTAACCAAGCGATATTTTGTTAGAGTATTACACTGAAAATGCTCTAACTTTGGGAATAAAGAAACTTCCAGCGCAATTTGTAACTGGGTGATAATCTATCTAATTCTCAATATTTGTACATATATATGATCGTATAGGATACAAATTTCTTCTAGTCTTAAAATAAGCAATAAAAACATACTTAAGAACATTCTAGAAATTTAGGATCAAACCCGTATTAACATTTAAATTACATTTTTATATTTTTCAACCAATCAGCTAAAAACATGGAATAGAACATTCTAGAAAATTAGGATCGGAAGTGAACCTACAGAAAATATTTAGGCTCGAAAATAAAATAGTAAAATACAAATCTGATTGGTCAATAAATGTCTACGCGCAAAAGTTTTAGGACGATTCTTTGATCCACCTGTAGGATATAAATAACACAGTTAGGAAGCCAAGGAAGACACAAGCTTACACACAAATGAAGACACAGAGAACACAAGCCACTAAGCCAGTAGCCGATATTATGTCCAACCAATTCCTTTCCTTCCTCAACTAAAGTTCGTGACCTCTTTTCAAATGACCGAAAATTATTTTCAAAAGGAAAACCCGACAAACTTTCTTTCATCTACGAGACACGCTGTCGCCAAAGCCATAAAACCCGCTATAAACTTAATGTAAGTAAGAAAGACTTATTTACGGACTTCGTTAACATGACCCTACGCACATCTTTAAACAAATTTATTTTCCTTTTGTCAAACTTCATTTTCTAAAAGGTCATTTACACATCATATATTTTTGTTAGTTTTCATATTCTGTTATATGCATATTAAATTGTTTGTTGTTTAATGTTCGTTGTGTTCTATTCCATTTCTTTTACGTGATTGTAAAGTTTTGTGTTGTATTTGTGGTGGGAATAATTTAGAGAGCAAATCAACAGAAATAACCAAATTACATACTCCCCCCACAAATTGGTGACCTTCCGACAAGTGAAAGCACGCAACCACACATAAAAACAAAAACAGCTCTCATTTTTAAAAAACAGCACAAAAAAATTATTACAACGCGTAAAAATGGAAAACAGCGACATTGAACCCACAACAGCAACAATAACAGCCAGCATTCCCAGCTACAACCCAACTAACATACCAGTATGGTTTTCGCAGCTAAATGCACTTTTTAGCGCTAAAAAAATTACATCGCAAACCTCAAAGTATGCATACGTCGTAGAAAAACTTCCCACCGACGTGGCGGCAGAAGTGGTCGATTTGCTAGACCATATGCCTGAAGACAAACCATATGATACGCTAAAGAACGCCATTATTAAACGTATGGGTACATCTGATGGAAAAAAGTTACATGATCTATTTTACAATTTGACCCTTGGACATATGACACCCTCACAACTCTTGAGAAAAATAAAATCTTTGTTAGGAAGCAACACCATGTCCGAGACAGTTTTAAAAAAACTATGGACGGACAAACTCCACACTCATACAACACAAATACTCGCATCACTTCCTGAAGATTTAGACTTGGAGAGTGTATCGGAAATAGCTGATAGAATACACGAAAATAACCAAAACCAGAACGTTTACGCCACATCATACAACTCAACAAATGACACAACACCAAGGAATACAACAACGCCAACAAACACAACATCACAGACAACCACGCCAGACATGTTAACTGAGCTGCTACAGGGCATGGAAAATTTATCCCTGCAAGTCCAAAATTTGGTGAAGCTCAAAGCATCCCAACATTCCAGTCCTGACAGAACCTCCTCACAGAACAGAAGACGAAATAGGTCGAACTCACCTCCCAGAAGGCGACGCACCTTTGATACCTGTTGGTATCATTTCAAATTTGGATATGAGGCAAGGAAGTGCATAAAACCATGCAACTTCAATTCGACCACACCTACATCAACACAGAATCAGGGAAACGGTTACACCGGCAGCAAGTAAAGACGACATTAGCTGCTGGTTTAAAACAAGGAAGTCGTCTATTTTACATTCGGGACAAAAATACCGGATATTTATTTTTAGTCGACACCGGCGCACAAATAAGCGTTATTCCACCGGATCCCAAGAAAAAACACCAACCATCTTCATTCACACTGCAAGCGGCAAATGGATCAAGAATTGAAACCTACGGAGAGATAGCACTAACGCTCAATTTGGGTTTACGTCGATCTTTTCCGTGGGTTTTCACCATAGCCCAAGTCAAAACACCGATTCTTGGAGCTGATTTTTTGTCCCATTTTAACGTTTCTGTGAACATGGCTACGCGATCTCTCGTCGATTGCAACACCGAACTGACGGCTAAGGGAATCACCTCAATCTACCGGTCAACTGGAATTTGTGCGGCAATACCAGATGCGAATGGATTACAAGAGTTGATCACTAAATTTCCAACTCTCACTACGCCCTTTAAACATTCTGATGAAGTTCGTCATACAGCTAAACATTATATCACAACCTCTGGACCACCCACACATGCATCACCACGCAGACTACATCCAGAGAAATATAAAGCAGCAAAAGACGAATTTCAGCACATGTTACAATTAGGAATCATACGCCCTTCTAGTAGTCCATACTCCTCACCCCTACATATGGTTCAAAAGCCAGAAACAGGCGCATGGCGACCTTGTGGGGATTTCAGGAACCTCAACGCAAAAACAGTTCCTGACAGGTATCCAATCCCACATCTACACGATTTCGCCATGGGCTTGCAAGGAACCAAGATCTTCACAAAACTGGATTTGGTTAAGGCTTACTACCAAATTCCAGTAGCAGAGGAAGATATAAAAAAAACAGCTATTACAACTCCTTTTGGACTTTTCGAATTCACCAGAATGCCATTTGGATTACGTAATGCCGCTCAAACTTTCCAGAGACTCATTGACGAGGTATTGAGAGGGTTACCGTTTGCCTTTGCCTATATCGACGATGTCCTAATTGCTAGCTGTGACACCAAAGAACATCAAGACCACTTGTTCCAAGTTTTCGAGAGACTAACACATTTCGGCTTGAAAATCAACTTAAGCAAATGTGAGTTTGCTGTCTCGAAATTAAACTTCTTAGGCCATACGATAGATGAACAGGGAATCACACCTGTCCCAGAAAAAGTGACAGCTATACAAAATTTCCCACAACCAACATCACTGCGACAACTTCGGAGATTTCTCGGTTTGGTAAATTACTACCGTAGATTTATTCCAGGTTGTTCCAGAATATTAACCCCACTCACAAACATGTTGCAACAACAAAAAAATAAAAACGCAAAAATTCAAATTGAAGGAGAAGCTTTAACTGCTTTTCACAATGCTAAAAAAGCATTAGCAGATTTTACCAAGCTCTCCTACATCTCTAATGAGAACACTAGTACACTTTCTCTAACAACAGACGCTTCAGGAGACTCAATTGGAGCAGTCTTACAACAAAAACAAAATGGCTTGGAAAAACCAATATCCTTTTTCTCAGTGAAATTGAACACCGCACAGCGAAAATACAGCACCTTCTCAAGGGAGTTACTGGCAATTTACTTGTCAATAAGGCACTTTCGACACTTACTCGAAGGACGAGATTTCACCGTTTTCACTGATCACAAACCACTCACTTACGCCTTACATGTAAATACCGAGAAATATACGCCCAGAGATACTCGACAACTGGACTATATCTCGCAATTTACCTCGGATATCCAATACATAAAAGGCTCAGACAATATTGTGGCAGACACACTCTCACGCTCCACAATACAGTCTATTGATTCGGTAGATCTCACCTTCGAGCTCATTGCAGATGAGCAACGAAAAGATGCCACATTAGACAAACTAAAGGACACTTCCCTACAGCTGAAGGAATACCCTGTCCCATTTGGAACAAAAACAATACTTTGCGATGTCAAAACAGGTCACTCAAGACCTTATATACCACCATCACTTAGAAAAAGGTTATTTACACATTTCCACAACCTTTCACACCCTGGACGCCGAGCAACCACAAAATTAATTAGCAACCGTTTTGTTTGGCCCAATATGCACACTGACATAAAAAACTGGACTCAAACCTGCTTGAGTTGTCAGAAGAGCAAAACAAACAGACACACAAAGTCTCCTCCAGGACAATTCAAAAAACCAGATGGTAGGTTCACAAACCTACACATCGATATTGTCGGACCATTGCCAATAGCAAATGACTGTCAATATATACTCACCATCATTGACAGATTTACAAGATGGCCTGTTGCCGTCCCACTTAGAGATATATCAGCAGAGACTATCTCTAAAACCATATTACGAGAATGGATCTCAGTCTTTGGTTGTCCTTCAGTAATAACAACAGACAGAGGCTCCCAATTTCAATCAACGCTTTTCGATGAGTTTACAAAGTTATTGGGAGGCAAACATATAAAAACAACAGCATATCACCCCTGCGCAAATGGATTAATTGAAAGATTTCATAGACAACTTAAAACAGCTTTAACAGCTAACAACAACTCCAAAACATGGTTTGATAATTTGCCCCTTGTTTTATTATCAATAAGGAATGTTATCAAAGAAGATCTGGGATGTACAGCTTCCGAAATGGTTTTTGGAACATCCTTAACACTGCCAGGTCAATTTTGTGAAAAAAACATTTCCTTGCAACCTACAACAACATTTGTCAAAAATTTTAAACAGAAAATGAACGATTTAGTTTACACACCCACAAGAACACAAACAAAAGAACTTTACACACCAAAAGACCTTCACGACTGTAAATACGTTTTTATTCGAAATGATGCAGTCAAAAAACCCTTATGTCCTACTTACTCCGGACCTTTCCAGGTAGTTGAACGACACCCCAAATATTTTAAGCTTGCCATAAAAGGCAAATTCGATACTGTCTCCATAGACAGACTAAAACCGGCGTACTTGGACTTACCAATAACGGAAAGTATGACCGAACAATCTACACCTACAAAAACCACATTATCCAAACCAACCTCCACACCGACAAATACACCAGCAAACATCACCACAAAATCTGGAAGAAAGGTACATTGGCCGAAACATTTTAAGACTTATATTACATATTAATAAATACTTTCAATATTTATCAATCTGCGGGGGGGTATATAGGATACAAATTTCTTCTAGTCTTAAAATAAGCAATAAAAACATACTTAAGAACATTCTAGAAATTTAGGATCAAACCCGTATTAACATTTAAATTACATTTTTATATTTTTCAACCAATCAGCTAAAAACATGGAATAGAACATTCTAGAAAATTAGGATCGGAAGTGAACCTACAGAAAATATTTAGGCTCGAAAATAAAATAGTAAAATACAAATCTGATTGGTCAATAAATGTCTACGCGCAAAAGTTTTAGGACGATTCTTTGATCCACCTGTAGGATATAAATAACACAGTTAGGAAGCCAAGGAAGACACAAGCTTACACACAAATGAAGACACAGAGAACACAAGCCACTAAGCCAGTAGCCGATATTATGTCCAACCAATTCCTTTCCTTCCTCAACTAAAGTTCGTGACCTCTTTTCAAATGACCGAAAATTATTTTCAAAAGGAAAACCCGACAAACTTTCTTTCATCTACGAGACACGCTGTCGCCAAAGCCATAAAACCCGCTATAAACTTAATGTAAGTAAGAAAGACTTATTTACGGACTTCGTTAACATGACCCTACGCACATCTTTAAACAAATTTATTTTCCTTTTGTCAAACTTCATTTTCTAAAAGGTCATTTACACATCATATATTTTTGTTAGTTTTCATATTCTGTTATATGCATATTAAATTGTTTGTTGTTTAATGTTCGTTGTGTTCTATTCCATTTCTTTTACGTGATTGTAAAGTTTTGTGTTGTATTTGTGGTGGGAATAATTTAGAGAGCAAATCAACAGAAATAACCAAATTACATACTCCCCCCACAATCGTAACCAAGCGATATTTTGTTAGAGTATTACACTGAAAATGCTCTAACTTTGGGAATAAAGAAACTTCCAGCGCAATTTGTAACTGGGTGATAATCTATCTAATTCTCAATCTTTGTACATATATATGATCGTAACCAAGCGATATTTTGTTAGAGTATTACACTGAAAATGCTCTAACTTTGGGAATAAAGAAACTTCCAGCACAATTTGCAACTGGGTGATAATTTTGGGGTGTTTGCATTTACATTAAATGTCTTTTTAAAACAATAAATGATAATAACAACAGTATGAAGGCGTCCTTTAAGTGATAAAACACTAAATGAAAAGAAAAATGGATATGAACACTTAACCAAATATGTGGTACGACTAGTTTATTTAACAATCCATTGGCATTGTATTTGTTTGAATTATTTTGTTGAATTTTGAATTTATCTGAGATAATAACAAAATTTAAAAAAAAGTTCTTCCTAATTAATCGGCATGTAATATCTGCCATATTCCATTTGATTCCTTGCTGAGGTAAGATAAATATGTAATAAAAGCATACTTATAACACACACACACACACACACACACACACACACGCGCACACATATTCTGTCGGCCAGGTTTGTAGAATTCACCGACTGCATCTCTGCAGAGAGGTAAGACTCCCCTCCAAACGAGTGTCATTGATATGACACTAAACAATCATGAGGCTCCAATCTGGTGAGGCTCCAGCCCAGGAGCTTTGGGGAATGTGGAGTGCCTCTTCATTGCCATCGCCCCAAGTCCATTCTGACCCGGAATGGTAGCACTTGATTGGGTCCTATCTATAGGTTAAATGAAACTGTTTGACATTGTTATATACCGTACCTATGAACAGTAATGGATATGTCCCATTCTTGATAAATAGGTTGGACTCTATTGTGAGGGAGTCAATATGGTGATTAAGTTGGGCACCTCTGGTGGTGTAACGGTTGGCAAACTAGACTAGCAAACCTACACGAGTGAGTTCGAGTCTCATTGGGCGCCCCATTTATTCGGCCTTGTGCCACATCGAAGCAAAGAGCTTTGTAAATTACAATAGGGTGATTAAGTTGGGCACCTCTGGTGGTGTAACGGTTGGCAAACTAGACTAGCAAACCTACACGAGTGAGTTCGAGTCTCATTGGGCGCCCCATTTATTCGGCCTTGTGCCACATCGAAGCAAAGAGCTTTGTAAATTACAATATGGTGATTAAGTTGGGCACCTCTGGTGGTGTAACGGTTGGCAAACTAGACTAGCAAACCTACACGAGTGAGTTCGAGTCTCATTGGGTGCCCCATTTATTCGGCCTTGTGCCACATCGAAGCAAAGAGCTTTGTAAATTACAATATGGTGATTAAGTTGGGCACCTCTGGTGGTGTAACGGTTGGCAAACTAGACTAGCAAACCTACACGAGTGAGTTCGAGTCTCATTGGGCGCCCCATTTATTCGGCCTTGTGCCACATCGAAGCAAAGAGCTTTGTAAATTACAATATGGTGATTAAGTAGTACACTTCTAGCAGTGGTTTACCTTCTTCACGCTACTTGTGAGTATTGTATTTTGTTAATGTTATAAAGATTTTCATTTTATTTTCAATCCGTTTTGGTTATTTCTTTTTCAGTGACCTTTTGTTAGGTTACAACAGACATTTAAACTGTATGCAAACAAATGACTTATGAATCAAATTGTTAGAAATAGAACTCTTTGACTATTTAACTATGTTTAAACATATGACTGATGTTTAATCAAATTGTTGTTGATACATAACTATACTTGGAACTGTTTACTGTGTGCAAATAAAACTATTAGTGAGGAAGACTTGAAATCTTTTACCTGTATGCAAAATAGAATTATTGGTATTTCACAGTAATACTTGGAATCATTTGACTGGGTGGAAATGAATGAATACTGTTGAATAAAATAATCAGTGTTAAATAGCAATACTTGTAACCACTTCACTGTGTGTAAACAAATGATTAATACTAAATTGAAATATTATCGTTCGATCGTTATAATTGAAGCCATTTGTGTTCACCAAAGGCCCGGGAGACTAGAGTTCAATTCCAGTTCGAGTCATATCAAAGACTCAAAAAATAGTACTTGATGACTCCTTGCTTAACACTCAGCATTATAAGGTATGGATCAAGGGTAAAGTAGAGCAATCCAGGGAAAGAAGTAGCGCCCTTCCCTACACCTCAGTGTAGTAGCTATTGAAAAGGGAGCCTTCGGGCCACCCTCGACTATGGTCAACTACTGTGTAGAATCAATAGCAATACATGTGTACAAACAAATGAGTCCTAACTCATTTAAAAATTAAATGACTTACAAACTATTCCCTTACAAATGATATATATATAACCATAACCATTTAACTGTGCGCAAATAAATGACTGAGGTTGAATCAAATTGTATTACAATGCAATAATTGAAACCATTCAACTTTGTGCAAACAAAGGATTAATAGTAAATAGAATTATTCATATTAAATAGAAATACTTGAAGCCATTTGACTGTGTGCAAAAAATAAAAAATGAGCTTAGGCTTGTTCAAAAATATTATCTACAAAATGTGTTAACAAATCATATATATCTAATATATATAAACAGGATTTGGCATCAAATAACTTATATTTGTTGATATGCTATAAAACCCAACCAAACCATATATATGCACACACACACACACACACACACACACACACACACACACACACACACACACACACACACACACATATGTAAATATCAGTTTTCGCATTGGTAATTAGTATTAGCAATTTGGTTACTTAAAGTTGATTTTCTCTCCTATTAATTAGACGAATTAAAGCTGGTTTCATATGAGATCAAATGGCCCTTCAGGCTAATAGGATGTCACGTATTTGTAAAATTTCCGACCTTGTTGGCAAGAGTGTTCTATGTTCAGTTTCCTTCAATCAACACTAAGGTTTTCACTTCTCGTTTTGTGTGGCCAGTCAATTCTAGAGTCACGCCACATATACTTGACATCATTGATTATTGAAAATTCTACGGTTTTCTTTTGCTCATGAAAGTGTTGAAAATAATGATTTCTGGAAATTTGCTTCATTAAAATTGTTTACAAGGATGCAGCTAACGATATGGTTTTGCTAATTTTAAAATAAGTCAGGAGGATTTAAAAAAAAGGAATTGATTCATTATTGATTACTAATAAGGTTTATATATTCAGTAAACGTGGATGGTATAACATTATATATATATATATATATATATATATAGAGAGAGAGAGAGAGAGAGGGAGAAAGAGAGGCGGAGAGAGAGAGAGAGAGACAGAGAGACAGACAGACAGACAGACAGAGACAGAGACTGACATTATATTCATTATTAATTATTAATAACGCCTATATATTCAGCAAATGATACACAGACAGACAGACATTATATTCATTAATTGCCGATAAGGCTTATATGTTCAGTCAATAATAATAATAATAGATAGATAGATAGATTAGTCAAACAAAACACCCACGTACGCACATATACACTTATGAAGAAAATAGAAAAACAAACTAATCCAAAAGTGATTAATTTATTATAAAGGAAAGTCAATGTTAAAACGTTTCGGTTTTAGTAAACCTTTTTAAAGACTTTAAGATGGTGAAACAAGTGTAGCTAGAGCAATGATGGATGTTTTAAAAATATCTATCTAATTATTCATTTATTATTGACTGAATATATAAGCCTTATTGGTAATGACGTGAACTTGTCAGCTAGTTTCAGAGAGCTATCGACACGCGACTAGCAAAGGCATGGACAGCTATTGATGGGTTATCGGTCATATGGAAGTCAGACCTGACTGATAAAATAAAGCGAAGTTTCTTCCAAGCAGCGGTCGTGTCGATACTGCTATATGGATGCACTACATGGAAGATAACCAAACGGATGGAGAAAAAGCTTGACGGCAACTACCCAAGAATTCTGTGAGCAATATTGAATAAGTCCTGGAGGCAGCACCCCACAAAGCAGCAGCTGTACGGGCACCTACTACCCATCACGAAAACTATCCCATTCAGACGAACCAGACATGCGGGACACTGCTGGAGAAGTAAGGACGAGCACATAAGTGATGTACTCCTGTGGATCCCTTCACATGGACGAGCAAAGGCAGGACGACCAGCTAGAACCTACATACAGCAGTTCTGTGTCGATACGGGATCTAACCCTGAAGACCTGCCGGAAGCAATGGACGATAGGGAGGGGTTGCGAGAGAGGGTCAGGGATATCCATGCTGATAGCACGACATGATGATGATGATGATTATGATTGGTAATTAATAATGAATATAATGTTTGTCTGTCAATCCTCATCTAGCTATCTCTCATTTGCTGAATATATTGGCATTATCAATAATTAATAATGAATACAAGGTCTTTCTTTATATATATATATATATATATATCCTATTTTATAACCTCTGCATTTGCTGAATATATAAATCTTATTAGTAATCAATAATGAATCAATTTATTTTTTTAAATTCCCGTGACTTATTTCAAAATTAGCAAAACTATATTATTAGGGGTTTTACTAAACATGCATCAGGACTTCAAGATGGTGAAGCAAGTGTTGCTAGAACAACGATGAATGTTTTAAAACATCCATCGTTGTTCTTGTAACACTAGTTTCACCATCTTAAAATCCTTTTAACGTTTTAAGGTTGACTTTCCTTTATAATAAATTCATCACTTTTGGATTGCATTGTTTTTCTATTTTCTTCATACTGTCGAATTAATTTTCATTATTTGCTTTCATACACTCACACACACACACACACACACACACACACACACACACACACACACACACACACATATATATATATATATATATATATATATATATGTGTGTGTGTGTGTGTGTGTGTGTGTGTGTATGTGTGTGTGAGTATCTAGACATATAAGGATATATAAGTGGTGAGGGACAAGGAAAATCGAGAGAGTAGCTATTAGAGAGAGAGAGAGAGAGAGAGAGAGAGAGAGAGAGAGAGAGAGAGAGAGAGAGAGAGTATACATGTGAGTTTCCAGTTATATAAGTATATATAAGATAAAGAGGTGGGACAGAGAAAATTGTGAGAATAGCTGTTAGATAGATAGATAGATAGATAGATAGAGAGAGAGAGAGAGAGAGAGAGAGAGAGAGAGAGAGAGGAAGGTATACATGTAAGTGTTCAGCTATTTAAACATAAAAAAGATAAAGAAAGAAGAGGGAGAGAAAATTAAGAGAGTAGCAGTTAGAGGAAGAGAAAAAGAATGAGAAGCTAAGTGTAAAAGGAGTGAGCATTGCCACTTTTTATGCGTCTTTTTTTTTTCTTTCTCGTTCCTAATTATCTTCATTGCAACCAGTGAGACATTGAACGGCAAATGAAATATTAATTTCACAACAATAAGTGAAAATGTGAGAGGTCTTAACAATAGAACCAGTCTTTATGATGGTAATTCATTTGAGATTTGTTGAAGTTACTTTTTGGTTGAATGCCACGATAAAACCTGGGTAGCTGAAAGGACTTGGCTTGTGGCCCAACCGGACACAAATTAGAACACTGAATCAGCAAAAGGGAAAATATTGATTCCGTGATGAAAAAACAGCGATCTGAAGTGCTACTGTCTTTTATTTCATATACTTAACAGTTCTGACAATTTAAAAATCCTTCCCAAATATTGTAGAGCTATGGGAAGCGTAGAGTAGACTTTACGTTGCCATTACTCCCAGTTTCACTTTAACCCGGAGTTGTAGTACCTGTTAAGGTCCCATCCATGAGTTGAATAGAACTATTTAAAAATCATTTGTATTCGATTGGACCGTATGCAAAAATACATCTGTTTAAAAATTATCTGTATTCGATAGGACCGTGTGCAAATATAGATCTGTTTAAGAATTATTCGTATTCGATGGGACCGTGTGAAATAAATGAATAACCAAATAACCCTACCCACACCCCAAAACACTCCTGAAAAAATAACTGTAAATATCTGCATTACGAATTGTTACTTGAAGATATAACTGTTTACTAAGGACTATGATTAGTTACTTGAAACCATGTAACGATGTGAAAATTATTTCTATTCGATAGGAAAATCTGATATCATATAACTGTGTAGAAAAAATCACTTAAGAAAAAACTACACAAAAAATGTAAATATAAATGTACGATGAACGTAAATACCTAACCTCTAGACATAAAATAAGCCTAGACGGGTTGACATGCCGTTAAAATCAATCAGTCAATCCTTTTGGGGAGTAGGAGTACCCCTTCATTGCCTTTACCTTCAGAATCACTCTCGTAGTACTCATTAGGGTCCCATCTATTTGTCAAATAGATCTGTTTGAATATTATCAATATTTAATAGTAACACCTGTAACCATATAACTGTGTACAAACGAATTATTATTATTATTATTATTATTATTATTATTATTGTTATTATTAAATAATTATTGTTGTTAGATGGAAATAATTAGAACAATTTAACTGTATTCAAATTATTTGTATTTAGTCACTTGAATTTATAGTTGTTTATGGTGGATTATTATTATCAGTTACTTGAAATCATATAATTACTCGCAAATTATTGCCGTTAGATACGATTACTTGAAACCATATAACTGTGGAAACAAATGATATTATTAAATAGGATGAGTTACTTTAAAATACACTTGAGTATAGATTATTCGTATCAGGTAGGAACTTTCGATACCGTATATAATTGTGTATAAACTAATATCAGATAGGAATATTAAAAACCATACAAATGTATGCAAATGAATATTTATAGACAAAAAAGTGCAATAAAAGTATAAATAAATCCATTGAAGATATTGTTAGGATTATAATCAGTCGTTGTTGGCCGACCGTGGGTGAGGGCGACCCTAAGACTCCTTTTTCAATTACTACTACCCTGAGGTGTACGGGAGGGCGCTACTCCTTTCCCTGGATTGCTTCACTTACCCTTGATCCGTACCTCACAATGTTGTGTTAAGCAAGGAGGTATCAAGTACAATATTTTGAGTCTTTCGTAGGACTCGACCTGGGATTGAACTCCGGACTCTCTAACCAATCAAATATTTACAAATGAATCAAATTTCGGCATTAAATAACTTATAAGGTGTTGACATGCCGTTAAACAAATAAACAAAACTAGATATTCTCAATAAAGGATATTAATTCTTAAAGCTTTACTTTATTCTCCAAAATTGAAGTTTTGAATTTTTCGAATCTGAAAATTTAAAAGGGTAATGTTTAGATTACTGCCAGTTAGAGGAAGAGAAAAAGAATGAGAAGCTGGGTGTAAAAGGAGTGGGCATTGCCGCTTTTTATACGTCTTTTAAAAGAAAGGTAAATTTTTATACGGTGTAATGATGGTTTAAATTCAGAGTTTTCGTTCTCCTTGACTGGTTGCTGTGGGAAGATTAAAGAACCCAGCCAACCCGACTATTTAGCCATTGGTGGGTAAAGAACAGATGGATTCATGAGTATAGGCAGAGTTTTCCTTCTTCTAGATTGATTATCTAATCAAGGCTAAAGAACCAAGTTTACCCAATTATTTAACCATAGATTAGGAGGAAAAGGGATGGATTCATTCCCCTTTAAAAAGCATCAAAATGAAGTAAAACACAGCCTCGTTCAGGTTTTGAACTCGGGTCAACGATTCCATGTCTCACGACGATAATCGTCTTGCTAAACATGCCAACGTTCATTTATTGATTTCTTTGTTTTTTTTCTCTCTCTCATAGCTAGCCTCCTATATATATATATATATATATATAGAGAGAGAGAGAGAGAGAGACTTTCGCTTGATACGCAGGTACTCGCACTTAAAGCATACAATCCTATTAGAATAATTGTTTATACTGAATTAAATAAACTTTAGTGTCATCCGACTAATGCACTAATAACATTCTCAAAGTAAAGCCTCTTATTTATACCTTAATAAACTACAATAGATACTGATAAAACCTCTTGTTCATAGTCGGCTAAAAGGCATAGTCTACGTCAATCATCATCATCATCATCATCATCACTTCGCGCCATCAGCACGGATATCCCTGAACCTCTCTCGCCACCTCTCCCTATCGTCCGTTGCTTCCGGCAGGTCTTCAGAGTTACATCCCGTATCGACACAGAGCTGCTGTATGTAGGTTCTAGCTGGTCGTCCTGCCTTTGCTCGTCCATGTGAAAGGGTCCACAGGAGTACATCACTTATGAGCTCGTCTCTACTTCTCCAAATGTGTCCTGCATGTCTGCTTCGTCTGACTGGGATAGTTTTCGTGATGGGTGGTAGGTGGTTGTACAGCTGCTGCAGGATGCTGCCTCCAGGACATGTTCAATATTGCTTGCAGCAGTAAGTATTTGAAAAGATAATGTTTTGTAGTTATATTCAACAGTGTAATTATCTTCCTTTGATCTGTCATAGTTTTCCCGGAAATAAATAAGAAGCATTACTTTCAGAGCAACCCTTATATATATATATATATATATATATATATATATATATACATATATATATATATATATATATATATCATTGTACTTAAGTACAATTCATCTCTGATTGCATAATAGTTATGTTACTCTTACAATGAAACCTGTTTTCATTGATTTTAGTTAATGCATTTTAGCGAAGCAAACAAAAAAAAAAATAATAATACAGGTCCAAATATTGAACAATGAAACTTAATGGTACTCAAAGAAATCACGATAATTATACTTATTCATATAAGGTGACTTTTCAGACGTAACAACGAGAACATTCGCATGTACGGGACTTGGGTGAGAGGTCTAATTTAATGACACCCAAGGAGATTCTTATTGAACATTTACATAGCAAAAAAAGTTCTTCAAAATCAATGATAAATTCGAAATCCCTTACATGATAGTTTTGCATCTCAAGATTAAAATAAAAGTCTATGTGTTTCGTAAGTCGAGGTCACTTCATTGCAAAAAAAAAAAAAAAAAAAAAAGAAAAAGAAAAAAAAGGAAAACAAAAAACAAGTTGAAGGTACAGTGATTGGTTATAGATGGTTTCATTGATTTTAGCGGCATGTCAAACCATTTAGGGTTATTTTATGACTAAAGGTTAAGTATTTGAATTCATTGTACATTTATATTTAAACTTTTTTGTGTTGTTGTTTCGTAAGTGATTTTCCCCACAATGTTATATGATATCAGAGATTCCTATGTAATACACATAATTTCCACACAGTTGTATTTCCATCTGATACAAATAATTATGTGACGTCTTGCAAATATTTTTACTAAATAATAATCATTTGTTTGCACACAGTTATGTGGTTTCAAGTAATTAATGATAATCCTTAGTAAACAATTATATCTTCAAGTAACTATTCTTGATACAAATAAATTATTGTTATCTGGTATCAAGTCTTACTATCCAATGCTAATAGTTTTCAAATAGATCTATTTGACCCATAGATAGGACCCTAACAGTTACTACCTCTCCGAGTCAGTTGACCTGGGAGTAATAGTAATAAAAGGATACTCAACACTCCTCACAACACAAGAGTGGGGTATTAGAATCAGATAAAGTTTAGTGTCATATCCAGGACACCCTTTTTTTGGGGAGAGGGTCTTACACATCAGCAGGAGAGACAGTCAGCATATTTGAAGTCCTATCGATAGGGCGAGTGGTTGGCGAGTTGGTCTCACAAGCCCAACTCAAGTTCTTTGTGCCAAAGTTGGCATTAGTTGGTTGGTTGTCTAGTTGCTAGGTTTTACGGCATGTCAACCTTTGCTGGGTAATTTAATACTGAAGTTAGTTTAACAGTTATGATCTCCAAATATACACGTTACAAAAATGTATTTGTTTAAATAGATAAATATTTCATTACTGCAAGGCAATCTATTTGATTGACTTGCAATAATTAAGCGTTTATCAAGTACTAACACTACGAGTCAGAGTTGATTTGGGAAAAATTGCAACAAAAAGATGACCTCGCATTTCTATGAGCTCTACAGCCGAAGCTTCAAAACCAGATGTATAGTATATAACTAGAAACATGCTGATTTCGATATAAAATAGCCAAATAAAAGTTGACTTGGCCTTTTCTAACCAACCAACCAACCAATTTTGGGGAGAGAGGTCTTACCCCTATGTAGAGGATGCAATTGGCCACAAAAGTTGGCATTGTCCAACACTTATCAAATTATAGGGTGCAAAGCTTGCAGCAATTTTGTTAAGCTCTACATTCACAAACATTGTACACAAGATACTGTGATACATTGATTTATTTAGACCAGTGTCTTCATCTTGGCTGTTATTGTATTTACCAACCCCTCCACTCGGGCAGGATATGGCACAAGGTCAATTTTTAAGCGGAGTTTAACAGGTTTGAATTCAGAGTTTTCCTTCTCCTAGACTAGTTGCCTCACCAAGGCTGAAGAACCTAGTCTTCCCTACTATTTACCCATAGCTGGAGGGAGAATATTTGGATTCATACCTTTCCTGTTATAGTCACACTGTTTCGGTGGTTGGACTGCCTGGCCTTCTCCGAGTGTTTCTAGTAATTTTAACACTGTGAATTTCACACCGAACCATTTATTCAGTATCAGTTCTGATTCTACTGTCCACGTTTAGAGGCTGTCTAGTATCAATTAATTCTTTCTATTGCGAAATTGCAAAGATCAACTCTTTCTCCAGAACAAGGCAATTTTTATAATTATCCTGGTGGTTAACAGACGAGGTGGAGCGATTATTCTATATAAAAGCAGTGTATACAGCCCTCATACATACACGCGGGTGTGCACACACACACACACACACTCACACACACACACACACACATATATATATATATATATCTATTTATATATGTAGCCTAGTCAGCTAGAGTCGGACAATACGCTGACTGCATCTCTGCAGAAGGGTAAGATATTACCCACTCTATCCCAACGTGTGTCCTGCATATGATACTAAACCATCTGATGCTGAGGCTAAAGTCCTCGAGATTTGGGGGATATGGAGTATTCCCTCATTACTATTACTCTCAGGTCCACTCTGATCCGAGGAGGTAATACCTGTTAGGGCTCCATCTATAAGTGTAATAGAAATTTTTTTTATTAGGGATTATAACTAATATTAAATAGAATTATTAGTGTAAAAAAGCAATACTTACGAGGATCATTAAATAAGTTTCCAGACTTTTTTGTATGGGCACTTTTATTGATAGTACACACATAAAACTCTAGTCCCCTTCGAAGTAATCTCCTCCGGTTGCAATGCACTTGTTGTACCGTTCCAACAACTTCTGGAAGACCCCATTGAAGTCCTCTTGTTTGAGCGTGTCAATGACCTTCGTCACAGCCACTTTCATCTCCGCAATTGTCTCATAACGACAGCCTCTGAGCTTAGGGAATAACCGAAAGTCACAGGGAACAAGGTCTGAACTATAGGGAGGATGAGGAACTGTCTTGATGCCCATCTTGGTCAAATAGTCTGTGACAAGGATGGAGTTGTGGACTGGTGCATTGTCCTCGTGGAAATGCCACTGAGCCGATTTGAAGAGTGCTGGCCTCTTCCGACGGAATCTCTTCTTGAACTCCCTTAAAACATCAACATAGTAACCCTAACCCTTACCGTTTGGCCAATCAACTCTGGAGTATTGACTTGCTTACTCCTCCCATACCTCTCATCATCCCTCACAGACTCCCTGCTTTCCTTGAATCTCTTATGCCACTCAAAAACTGATGCTCGATTCATGGTCGAAAAGCAGTCTGAAGCATTCCATACGTTTCTGTGGTATTTTTTCCAAGTTTAAAATAGAATTTGCTTGCATATCGTTCTTCTAAAGTGTCCTCACGTCCAGATTGCATTTTTGAAACTCACCAGCTGTGACAATCAGGCTTTAGTAGGGTGTATTCCAATTGCTGCTGTAGGTGTTCATTTGAACCTGAAATCATAAAAATTGGTCAGTCATCTCATAAGATGTACAGCAATAACATAGTGAATATTCAAGTGTCTACGAGAATTTTAAATGCCTGTACAAAAAAAGTCTCGAAACTTATTGAAGGCCCCAAGTAAGACCACTTAACTGTGAGCAAACAAGAAATAGCAATATCTAAAGCCATTTAACAGCATGAAAACAAATGATTGATATCAAGTAGAATTGTTAGATGGCACTACTTGAAACCATTTAACTATGTGCCAATACATGAGCTCTGACTTGTTTAACAGTTTTATCTACAAATTATTCACTTACAAATCATTATATATATATAGAAGTAAATAATGGAGTGTAATCCGACAATATATATAGAAAATTTGCTTCCCCATAAATCTCTCCTACTTGGACTACCTTATCAATGTCTCTCTCTCTCTCTCTCTCTCTATATATATATATATATATAAACAGGATTTGGCACAATATAACCCACAGGATTGATATGCCATAAAATGCAACCAACCAGTGAACCATTTATGTATGTTCACACACACACACACACACACACACACACACACACACACACACACACACACACATTTATGTATATGCACGTTTATACACCTGCCTGCTAAATAAATTTTCAACTACTAAGTCTGAGGAGTTCATTCATTTATGTTTATACCTATATTTGACCAAATAGTTTAATTTCCTCCTTGTCCTGTATTTGACAGTAAGGTGCATCCAGTTCTGGAGCTCTGGGCAATGTGGAATCACCTGTCCTCTAACATTACTTTCTGGTTCACTCTGAGTCGAAGAGACATTACTTTTAAGGTTCCCCTCCATAGATCAGATAGTCCTGTTTGACATAAAGTAGTTTTTATCTGTTTAAAATGATAGCAAAGATACATTTCTATACCACATATAATAAGTTGTCATGATTATTAGACCGATTTCTGCTTTAAGAAGAACAAATGTGATGAGGGAATAAGGGACTAATCATGACCTTAGGTTTGGTTTGGTTTGGCTTGGTTTTATGGCATATCAACCATTTTAGGTTATTTAATGCCAAATCCATTTTTATACATATAAACAGTTCTATTTCAAACAGTGCAGTTTAGCATAAGTACAATATAAGTAAAGTTGGCGACCCTAGTTGAGGGTGACCCGAAGGCTCCCTTTTTAATAGCTACCATACCGAGGTGCAGGAGAGGGCACTACTCCATTCCATGGATTGCTCCACTTTACCCTTGATCCTTACCTTATAATGCTGAGTGCAAAGTAAGGTGGCATCAAGTACAATTTTTTGAGTCTTTGGTGTAACTTGACCTGGGATTGAAACCTGGTCTCCTGGACCATTGGCGAACACTCTACTCATAAGGCCAATACCGGACAATTCAGTTTAGCATAAGTACACAATTTAGTTCTATTTGACCCATAGACAGAACCCTATCAGGTGCTATCATTCTGAGTCAGAGTGGACCTGGGAGCAATAGCAATAAGAGGTACTCTGCATTCCCCAAAGCTCCAGCATTACTAGAGTCTCACCATCAGATTATTTAGTGTCATATCAGGACACTCGTTGGGGGAGTCTTACCCCTCTACAGAGATGCAGTCGTACTCTTCAGCCCAGCCGACTGGACCATCGAATATAGCTTATCGTTTGGAGAAAAGGTTTTGAGAAGAAAAGTTTTAAAAAGTTTTTAGAATAGTTTTTAAAAGAGATGATATGCCACATTAGAAGCGACAAAAACTGAACTGTTAACAAAGCATGTCCATTCATTCAATGGAAATTATTTTTTGTATCAAAGCGTTTGGAATAGACTATTTTCTGATCTCAGCAATCGTAAACATCTTGCAGTGAGATCTACACTTGGAAGATATTTGTTTGGCGGGTGTGAAATGTGTTCAAAATTAACCTTAATATTTTTTAGTCAGTTGTTTGACTTATGCATTCTTGTAAACATTTCTAAGTGTCAACCCATATATGTCCATATTATTAAACTTGATTTGTGGATTTAATTTCTTTTGTTTATAACAGTAAATTTGAAGCGCACCCCCACATTTCCTGCACGGATATCAATCATTGGAAAGTTAATACACTCACAGACCTTAGAGTAATGCACTTCCGGTTTCTTAGGGGGAAATTACCAAGAAATAACAAGTTTTAACAATTTTGACATTCGGAATCAGGAATTCCAAGGATGCTGAAAAGGAAGAAACAAATAAAAATAATAAAAGATAATAAACTGTTATTTGTCTGTCTAGAAAGTAATACAACTGATTTTGTGAAAAAACAATTTCTATCAATTTAATTACAAATCAAATTTATCTTCTTTGAAGTAGTTCCGTCGGAAAAACCACGCATCAACGAAGACGTTATTTCAGGTTCTGGAAAGAGTGTTGGAAAGCTTCAACTGAGTTCCCAAAAGACAACCATGGAGCTAGGTTTTGATTTTTTGGAACAGAAAATAGTCTTATGGATTTAGATCAAAATTTAGAGTTTTCCTTCCCCTAAACCAGTTGCCTTACTAAAGCTAAAGAACCCAATCTGAGCTGCAATTTACCTACCGATTGAAACGCAAATCGCCTCGTCCAGAGTTCGAACTTAGTTCGTTAAATCCGTTTCCTTCGAAAAAAAACCCGTTACGATATGAGTATAGAACACCCAGTGTGAATCGAACTTACAGCAATAATCTGCTATGTTAACATGTTAATTACATCCCGAAAAGCGCCCCATAATGTTTGAGAGTATTGGTTTATTATGCTTAAGTTAGTTTGGCACAAAGCCAGGAGTATGTAGCATCAAGAGAGGATCGAACAACCCTATCTGATAGTAGATTGAAAGTGATTTAAAACAGGATTCTTGACTTGAAAGTTTCTATATTTAGCCTATAAAAGACGGACTATTTCAGTTTAGTCTAGTTGCATATAATATACGCCATGAGAAACCTGCGCTTCTGGTGACGAATGTTAGTTTCATGGTAAAACTATGGAAGCAGATGCAATGCATAAAACTATGACTGTTAAAACTTGATTATGATTTCTGGCATTGTGTTAAAATATTTTAAGAATTTTCGAGATTTCTTAATCGGAAATCAAGTACTGCGCAGATCACAAATATTATGCGTATAAAATGAGCCCAAGGATCCTGATAAGGAATTATAATCACTCTCTCTTTATAACACACATTTCTCTCTCGCTCTCTCTATCATACACACTCTCCTTCTCTCTAGCTTTCTTTCTCTTTTTCTTTCTTTCATACGCACGCACTTGTGTGTATAGACCACACATTGCACAAACGGTGACCTACGAAAGCATCCTGCGTATGGACTTACAGTCGCACGTACAGAGCCAACAGACATATTGTATACAAGTCACACACACACACACACACACACACACACACACACACACACACACACACACACACACACACACACACACGGAGGAAAATATACACTCGCAAATGTACACACTCCACACATCGTATAAAAGGTGACCTAGGAAAACACCCCCACGTATACTAACACGCACGTATACACAGCGTAGAGACGTATTATTCACAAATCACAGAAAACACACACACACACACACACACACACACACACACACACACACACACACACACATACACAAATGCATACTGAAAGAAAGAAACTGATATGCAAATATTAGAATTTACTTAAATTTTATATAAGTTTAAAAAAAAAATTAACATTACTTGAGGTCATGGAAACAATATAAACACGCACTTACGCTCTCTTTCTTTCTCTCTCTCACACACTCACATACAAACACTATTTATACATATACTTATATACATATATATACACTTGTATGTACTATATATATATATATATATATATATATATATATATATATATATATTTCTAGGAAATAAGCATAATGTTTTTTAATATTAATGTTGTCTAAGAAAGCAAGAAAATGTTCAACTATTGAGACGATTAAACTTGCTTGAATAATACTTTTAGGTTCAAGGCTGCCCATTCTTTAATATGCAAATCTGTTTTCTCAGATTTATGTAAAAATGGCCATCACCTCTTGTATGCCCGAGACGATCTTTAAGACTAAATTTGATCGTTCCAAGATATTAGGATGTGTCAAAAGTATATCCATATTTTAATGTTCCGGGAGGTCATGGGGGGAAGCTTATCTAATACTTTTTTCATGGTATCTCTCGATATCCCTAACTCTTCTAAAAGTGGCCGTATTCCTTTCTACCTTGAGTTTTAAAAGTGTCATAATCGAAAACTAATTGTCGTCCACTTAATCTGCCTCCAGTGATAAGCCTCCATTTCTGGATCTCTGGGGAGTGGGGAGTCATCTCTTCGTTGCTATTACTCCCAGGTCTATTCTTATGGTTACTTGATTTGTTCCCATTTATAAGTCAAATATATATGTTTGAAAATTATTAAGTATTATACAGGAATACTTGAAACCAAGTCAATTATTTGTATTAGGAATGCCTAAAATCAAATAGCTGAATGCTTGGAACTATATAACTGTGAGCAAACGAATTATTATTATTATTATTATTATTATTATTATTATTATTATTATTATTATTATGTAGGAATGATCACTTGAAACCTTATAATTGCGCATAAATTATTGATATTAAGAAGATTTATATGAAGTTCTAATTATTTAACAAATGATTATAATCATTAATTAATTGAAATCATGTAATTGATTGACAAAACAAAAAGTCACCTCAGCATTGAATCATTAAACAGAATAGTTATTACCTGTTATAGGTAGATATGTTTGATAATTATTAGTATTACATAGGAATATTTGAAACCATGTAACTGTGTGCAAATAAATGATGGTTATTATCATGCAGGAACAATTTAAATTGTGTGCATATTAGTATTTCTGGGTTACCAACTTGAAAAATTATATAAAAATCAATATCCTAACTTCTAGACTGACCTCATACTCTCTCTCTCTCGTTCTCTCTTTGAAACTATGTGGATCTGTTCTCAAGAGCTACATCGTCTTTTTTTTTTTTTTTTAGATTCAGCACTTTCTTATTGGTTGTTTTTTTAGAGTTCAGCACAAAGCCCGAAGTTTGGGCACTCCGGGAGAATCGAGCTCATTAATAATGTTCTGCCAGCCTAGTTTGAGAACTACTGCATCACGAAATGGTTTTATTTTATTTTATCTTTTTTACTAAACTTAGCTTAGTCTAGCACAAAACCAGAAGTATGGGTCACCCAGTGAAAATCTAGTTCACTAACAATATTCTGCTCACCTAGCTTACAAACCAATACACGACGGGAGGTGCCAACATGGCTGCCTATTTAAAAGCGGAAACATTTGTTTGTAGTGCGACAAAATAGAAGACATTTAACGAAGAAAATAGTTGCTTCATTACTATCTCATAAACAAAGTTGTGAGGAATGGGAAATGTGAGCTATGAATGTATGTATGCATAGATATATGTATGTATGAACGTTTTGTTCAGATGTGGCACAAGACCGTATGAATAAGGCACCCAATGAGATGTATGTATGTATTTAGGTAAGTATGTAGGTATCTCTATCTGTGTATATATTTCTCCGTCCTTACGTATACATAGATCTAATTGATTGCGGAATCTTTCATGTTTTATCTTTTTAACTTCATCCGTTTAACAGCTAGGGAAATGCAATCTCTTTGTAAGGTAAAGTGCGTTAAACCCTGGTACAAAATACGCGGTTTTGTTTTGCATGCAGTGAATTTCATCTCCCGCTTCACTCTGTTAAATCTTAAACACACAGGTACACATGTCCTTGCTATGATACTAACCTGCACCGGATGGTGAGGCTCCAATTCTAGACCTCTGGGAAATCTGAAGTAAACCTTCATTGTAATTACTTCCAACCCCACTTTAACCCAGATTAGAAGTACCTGTTAGGGTCCTATCTATGAGTTTAATAGACCTGTTCAAAAATTATTAGTATTAGATAGGAATACTTGAAACAATATTACTGTGTTCAACCAAGTGATTATTATTAAATAGAAATAGTAACTTGAAACCATGTAATTATGTATAAATTATTAGTATTAGATAGGAATACTTGATACAATATAACTGTGTGCTAATCATTTTTATTAGACATAATACTTGATGTCATATAACTTTGTACTAACAAATGATTGTAGAAAAATAAAGTTTGGCCTGGTTTATTTTTTAATAGCATTTCAACTCTCTTCATACAAGAATATCGAAACACCAGAGAATTCTTATGTAGGGCCAGTACCGATCATCCTATCTCACAATTACACAGAACATTACACTAGAACCGAATTCTGCAATAGATATTCAATTCGTACACTGAACTATCTTTCATTATTTCAATACAATTCCTGACGGAAGACAGAAATAGGTAATAAATAAAAACTGATTTCAGAGGCATATCTTTAAATTGGAAACTATTTAACGTATTTTATCCTTATTCTTTATTAGAAGACATTTGGCAAAGATTCAATGAAAAAAGTGGCGCAGTGGCTTACGTGCTGGATTGCAATCTCGAAGTTCGAATAAACAAGTTTGTGCTATTAGGTTCACTTTCAGACAAATGTCCTTGGGAAAGGTCTAAACCCCCTTATTTCCTCCAGTTATGGGTTAAATAGTATCACTGCTGTTCTTCTAAATGGATAGCTTTGGAATTAGGTAACCCACGAAGGTTGATGTGCCTTTAAAGAAACCGTGATCAATGAAAGTTCCAACTATTATTTGCTGCACGCACTCACACCTACACCCCCCCATATATATATATATGTGTGTGTGTGTGTGTGTGTGTGTGTGTGTGTGTGTGTGTGTGTGTGTGTGTGTGTGAATGTATGTCTGTTAGTCATACGTATGCATCGCTACGACATATTTTTTCACGTTAGGGTTTCAATTTGCAATCATGCACCCCCCCAAACAACCTCTGTGCTGCCCCCCCCACAAAATAAACACCATGATTTATTTCAGTTCTAGACTTTTGTAGATAAATCTCCACTCCACATTAAATGTTTAATGTCCTTAGAAAGTGAATGAATCTATCCCTTCCCTTCACTTAACTCCTTAGTTTTGATAGGCAACCAGTCTAAGAGAAATGAATCTCGGAATTCAGACCCTCTACCAACCATTAAATAAATGAACAGTTTTAATTAGTATTTCATTGTTATCTCCATTATATCGAGAATTATGAGTAAAAAGAAAATTACGTTCTTCGTGTATGCAGACCTCACAGAATTATTATTCAGCTGCAGATTGAACAGGAAATTGGTTTATTGTCTAATTTAAGGTGGATTACTTATTATCTGATTTAGAGTAGGTTACTTTAATAAAAACATTGCCGTGAAGTTTCGTTTTTATTTGATAACGTTTATATTCATATCAGCCGTAGTATCCGTCCTTCGCTGCGACATTTTTTCCAGATAGAGTTTCAATTGGCAACTATGCAATTTCCCCCTAAAATCCATGATTGATTTCGGTCACAGACTTTTGTATAAAATAATACCCAATATAAATAACCCCCGATATAATTAGAGTGTTGGCATAGGAAAATGAAAACCGTTACCATATGTTTGCATGTGTATGTTGACGTATTTATGCTTTTGTTTTCTTTATCGTCGTTGGCCAAGTCGGCTGGGGCAGCAGAATACACCGACTGCACCTCTGCAGAGAGGTAAGACTCCTCCAACGAGTGTCCTGGATATGACACTAAATATTCTGATGGTGAAGCTTCAGTAATCCCGGAGCTTTGGGGAATGCAGAGTATTCCTTTATTGCTATCGCTCCCGAGTATACTTTAGCCTGGAGTGGTAGCAACTGACAGGGTCCTATCTATGTGTTAAATAGATCTAAACTATGTACTTATGCTTAACTGAATTGTTTGAAATTGAACTGTTTTTGGCATAAAACGTGTACTTATGCTAAACTGAATTGTTTGAAATGGAATTGTTTATATATATATATCTATATATATATATATATATATATATATATATATATATATATATATATATATATATATATATATCCTGGACGAGACTGATTGCATTTCACATAGCACTAATACCCTTGGGAAAGGTATGAACCCAATTATTCTCTCTCCAGCTATGGGTAAATAGTAGGACAGACTGAGTTCTTCAGCCTTGGGGAGGCAACTAGTCTAGGAGAATGAAAACTCTGAATTCAAACCTGTTAAACTCCGCTTGAAAATTGACCTAGTGTCATATCCTGCCCGGGCTGAGGGGTTGGTAAATAGGATATATATATATATATATATATATATATATATATATATATATATATATATATATATATATATATATATATATAAATGGATTTGACATTAAATAACCCTCAAAGGTTTATATGCCATAAAACCAAACTAAACCAAACCAAATTTTATCGTCGTCATAAACAATTTGTTCTGAATTTCTCATGTTAGAAGTTTATTCCTTTCTTTTATGGTTTTCTTATAAAAGTTATACAAATGAGTATTGCTTATATGTATATGAAAATAAAATATATGTATAACAATCAGTTTTTTTTAAATCATTGTGCAAATTAGATATCTTATGACATCAATTAACTTCATAACATCATGTAGACCGTTTTGATCTTTGATTTTGTGATCCCAAACGTTTTGAGAGTCAACTTTATCGGAATTTTGTTAGATGAGTTGTTTTAATCGGAGGAGACCAATGTATATATATATATATACATTGGTTTCCTCCGATTTTATGTTTATTGGTTTATGCCTTTCTTTCTTTCTTTCTTTCTTTCTTTATTTATTTCTATATATATATATATATATATATATATATATATATATATATATATATATATAATGTTTCAGCTGTGTACTCTCCAGTCTTCAATCATGGTTTTTTGTATTCTGGAGCATAGTCGAATCTTGTTCTAAGAGGGAGCAAGCATATCTCTTCTCATACTCGTTATGTCCCGTACCTCCATTTGTTCCTGGACATTCCAAAACACAACATCCAGCAGACTGTAGAGTACACAGTCAAAATACTATTTTTGTTAAAGCCTCACCTCCTCATTAGGGCAGGTTTGGCACAATGTTGAGTTTATTGCAGAGCCTTTAACTTCTAAGAGATGACAAAAATTATCTAGCCTCCTTGGTATTCTTCTTTGGGGGATACCTCAAATATCAAATATTGGCACTAACCTTCGTGTAGTTGCAGTATAAGGCCGGGTTTTAGCGGCTGTCTGTGGCTGAACTTTCGCAATTTTATGATTGGCGAGGATTGCATTTGGCTATTTCCTGGAAATGATCTAAACGTTTCGTTGGGTAAGCAGACTATTGATAGTAAGTAAGATTCTCATCGAGTGCTTCATAATTTTAGTCTTTCGTTAAAATAAGCAAAGTTAATGAATGATTACACAGGAAATGAGCTGACAAAATTTGACCTTTCTTTTAAAAAATTTTTGACGTCTTATTCGACAAAAATGCTGGCGGTAGTAAAGAATAAAGAAGAAATAAGAGCATATAGAAATTCACCGCTCTTGAGAACTGGAAACTGAATACGCAAAAAATTCGGTTTTCGCTGGAAACTTTTTCACATATTCCGTGTATAAAAAATACGAAATATCTCCCTCTCCTTAAGTCATCTGCTGTTTTTTTTTCATCGTAACACTCAATTCTGAGTTATGGCAATAAAAAATATCCGTGCCCGTGAATTTTTGCGTATGTATATATGCTTATATATCTCTCTATGTATGAGGTTATATTAGAAGTGTATTGTAAACAAGAGGCAATAAATAGGGCGTGTCATTTCCAGAGACCACCACTAAAGCAAAGTTCTCGGATCTCCTTCTTCCAGGGGCGAGTTTTGAATACGCAAGGAAACGCCTGTCTAACACATTGGCCATGTGTTTGCTAAGTTTCTTTTTTTTTTATACCGTCTCTACATCTAATAGAATCTCTCTTTTTCTCTTTGATTCATATATTGAGAAGTATTTTACTGTAATATAACGCTGATAAGACGATCTTTAAGGAAGGCTTCGGGTAATGTGTACCGCTAAAGTAGAGCATTCTACATCTGAATCGTTCGGGAGGTACACATTTCAGTCTTAGCAACACTTTATGATATAATATGAGGTTATGCAAGGCCCTGTATAATGACCTCTCGGGTTTGGAACCTGAATTAAAAGAAAAAAAAAATAGCGGTGAGAATATACATCTTATTCAAAAATTTAATTTCACTAAAAGAAATTATTTTGTTTTCTTATTATAATCACTTTG
Organism: Sepioteuthis lessoniana; assembly: GCA_963585895.1. Classification (NCBI taxonomy): domain Eukaryota; kingdom Metazoa; phylum Mollusca; class Cephalopoda; order Myopsida; family Loliginidae; genus Sepioteuthis; species Sepioteuthis lessoniana. The sequence goes on from OY757907.1 coordinate 56,409,130, forward strand.
TTTGAAATGTACTGTCTAACTGCTTGTCCTTCTGAGCTATGCAATTCTGAAGCCTCGCCATAAAGCTCTGTAGCACTCAGCAAATCAATGCTTCTTGTATTGTTCTGCCCTGTTGGTGGGGCTTATAATACGCTGGACTTTATCCCCTACAGAAAGCGGTGTCCTGGGTATGACACTAAACTGAATCTGATGGTGAGTCTCCAGTTCTGGAGATCTTAGGAGTGTGAAGCACTCCTTCATTGACATTACTCTGAGGCCCACTTTGGTATGGAGTGTTAGTATGCCATCAATGGGTAAAATACATTTATTTACAAATTATTCGTATTCTATTGGACTGCTTGTAACCCTCTCTACCCCCCCCACAAACGCACACAAAGAAAGCAAAACAAAAACAAACCCTTCAAAAAAGTACGCAAAAATTTAATATGAACGTACAATAAATTCTAGGCATGAAATAACCCTAAACCGGTTGACATGCCATATAATCAATCAATCAGGTAACGGTGAAGTCGACCTTCAAAGAATATACAAGTTGTTGATATTCTTAAATGTTATCTGAGACGACAGAGTTCGTTAGAACGAAAGCAAAGTTTTATATGTACTGAAATTACAAATAGATTACTTCAGTGCATCAAAAGAAAAATCATGTCAGCCGTGAAGTTCGAAATGTCATATTTATAAAAGTCTTAGAAACGGATTTGTTGGTTTATAAGGAAATAAATCAAAGACATGGTAAAGAAGAGAAAAACAAAATCAAATCATAAATGGTAACCTTTAAACAGCTTTCGTCACTTGTACTTGAGGGTTCTATCCTTTTTCCGTCAGGCGGTAAAAAAATAAAACAAAATTAGAACGATAAGGAGAAAATATCAAGGATGAACATTCTGTGAAGAAAATTGAACGTGAAAACTAATATAATTTCGGATTTCGGAAGTGATGGCTGAATTAAGCTGATCCAAAAAATCTTTCGTTTGATACAGGGTTGCTATTTGTAAAGCATTAAAAATCAATTGACAGATTCATGAAGAAGTTCAGAGTATTGCGGTCGAAACGTTGTAACAATAGCAACAACTAAGAAGAGGATAGTTGTATAAGGACATGAGTAAATCGTCCGAACTTATCTATCAGTTTTATTTGCATTTAATTTTTTTAGTCGCTTTTTTTTCAGCTGATGATAATCTTTTTAACAAGCATCTAATGATTTCCTTCACTGTTATTTTTTCTTTTGTAATTACTTGTAAGTGTCATATCTCTTCATCTATTGCGATGCAGCACTTGGCACAAAAAAAAAAAAAAAAAAAAAAAAAAAAATCGGAAATTACTAGCTTAAGGAAAAAACTTGATGAAGAACTAGCTTACCCGCCAACCCAGACCCGCAACCCACCCAACACTATCTCCCCCAATGTGCACACACTGGGAGGCGGATGCGTGCGAAAAAGCTGCACACGGATGCAGTGCGTTTATAGAGCAAATAGAAGGGTGATTTTTTTTCTTTGACGGGGTGAGTGGGGTTTTCACGGCTGGGAAATGAAGTTTTTGGTAATAATGAAAGTCGATGTGTGTGGAGGGGTGTGTGAGTGTTGTCTGTGCAGGCAAGATTAAGGACAGGATGGCAAACAACGAGAGATAAGTGTATGAAAAACTGAAAACGGCAAGATGAGTACGACAAAAACGGTGATAAAATCTCTCCTGTGCAAAACAATGTTAAAAAAATACTTGATAGTCTCATGACCTTTTTTTTCGGTTATCCAGTCGCCATGCAGAGCCATTCTCCTTTTATAGTATCTTTCGAGTCAATAACAAACTCTGAATTCAAACCTGTTAAACTCCGCTTAAAAATTGACCTTGTGTCATATCCTGCTCGAGCGGAGGGGTTGGTAAATAGGGTAAATAGGATAACAGGATTACTTGATGGTGCCCATTTCCTCTCCAAGTAAAATGTGACAAGTTGTACTAGTTTAGAGGGTACCTGTACCAATAAACAGTCCCTGACCTAACTTTATTAGAAAATAGACAATCTAAGAAATTTAGAATAATATTATCATATTATAATATTAATATTATATATTATTATATAAATAGGCATTATAATAAATATAGAATGATATTATATATTATCATTTTATATAAATAAACAATATAATGGATATAGAATGATACTACAATATTATAATGTAAATATCATATATCATGATTGTATAAAAATAGATTATATGATAATTATAAAATGATAAGATATTATAATATTAACATTTATTATTATATCATAACCGGATATTGGCATAATGGTTAGAGTGTTCGCCAATGGCCTGGGAGACCTGGGTTTAATCGCAGGTCAAGTCAGACCAAAGACTAAAAAAAACTACCAGCAAGGGTAAAGTCGAGCAATCCAGGGAAAGAAGTCGCGCCTACACATTGGTGTAGTAGCTATCGAAAAGGGAGCTTTCGGGTCACTGTCGACTAAGGTCGCCAACTTTACTTTTACTTTATTATATCATAAAAGTCGACAATATAATAAATATAAAACAATACGATTATAAATTATGATTTTGATATTATATATTATTAGATAATATTAATATAATATTACAATAAAAAGAGAATGAGCGGAGTCCTCGTGATGTAGTGGGTAGCAAGTTGGACTGTGATATCAGAGTAAGCGAGTTTGAACTCTAGTCACACTACTGCGTTCACTTATAGACTACTAACCTTTAAAAGGCACGAACCCCCTTATTCCCCATCTGTGGATTAAACAGTAGTACCACTGTTCAAAGATTATTTTGACATTAAATAACCCACGAAGGTTTAATTGCCATGAATGAAAGAAATCAAAATAAACCGAACCAAATCTAAATAAGCCGAAACTAATATTCAACTATATATATATATATATAGTTGAATATCAGTTTCAGCTTATATATATATATATATATATATATATATATATATATATATATATATATATATATATATATACATGTACGCGAAAAATGTATCTAAAATGTCGGACATGATCCATCTCTTCCCTTGCTTAGCTCTTTAGCCTTAATAGGAAATCAGTCTAGGAGAAAGAAAACTCTGATTTCAGACCCTCTATCATCCAGTATATGAATAAAAGGTTTTAATAAACATTTCATAGTTGTCTCTTTTATATCAAGAATTATGATACAATTCAGCGTGAATGCAGATCCTACAAAATGGTCATTCATTTGCTGATTGAAGTGGAAATTGGTTTATTATCGATTTAGAGTGCATTGCTTTAATAAAAAAAACAACGTTGCGTCATTTTTACTTGTTAACGTTTTTATTTATACTAGCCGTGATACCAGCTCTTCGCTACGATATTTTGTTTTCAATTGGCAATCGTGCAAAAAAAAAAAAAAAAAAAAAAAAAAAATGAATGAATAAAAAGAAAAGAAAAGAAAAGAAAAGAAACTCAAACCTGATTGATGTCGGTTTTAGACTTTTGTTAACAAATAATCCCGTTCCCAAAATGGAACCTGCATATTGCTATATGAAAACGAAGGCTTTGACTATATATTTTGTGCTTTTTCTGTAATTGTTTATATTCATTATAGTCGGCAGAAAACAATTTACAGTTAATTTCTCATTTCGTATCTATTTACTCACAAGGGTGTCTGTGTTGTTGGTGTATTTTTTTTTTTGCATGGAAAAAGCATCAACATCAACGTCCCTTGCAAATGTTGTATAGCCATAATGATAATACAAGCGGACACATAATCAAAGATAATGACGATCAAAACACACTTGTTTATAAAAAATGTATCTCTCACACTTTATTCTCGTAAGGGTTGAGATTCTGTTATGTGAGAGAGATCCTATTTACCCAACCCCTCCGCTCGGGCAGGATATGACACAAGGTCAATTTTTTTAAGCGGAGTTTTAAGAGGTTTGAATTCAGAGTTTTCCTTCTCCTAGACTAGTTGCTTCACCAAGGCTGAAGAACTTAGTCTGCCCTACTATTTATCCATAGCTGGAGGGAGAATGATTGGATTCATACCTTTCCCAAGGGTATTAGTGCTATGTGAAAATGCAATCAATCTTGTCCAGGAATTGAACTCGTATCGCCGTGTCCATATCCTGTGACGATAACCATTACACCACGGGCACCTCCTGTTATGTGAGAGAGATGGGTGGAGAGATATATACTCATAGAGAGAACTTCTTCTTTCCATATCTTCTTCCGGGAGCCAAGGGGATGTCAACGCTTGCACTCCCTTGCAAGCTCGTCAGAGACACCTCTAATCGGCTGCGTGTCCCTTGTTCGACTCTCGATTCTCTGCCTCTGTCTAAATCTGACCGCGTGGTTCTCATCACGTGGTCTCCTTCTGGTTATACACCTGTTGTACCCGACTGCCCTGATGTGCAGTCATATCCCTGTTTACTCATCTCAGCGTGACAGCGTGTCAAAGGACACGGGGTCACTAGGAACGAACCGAAAATTCATGTCATATATTACATAACACAAATTGCGCCACTTCATTAAAACTTAATGAAATTAAAACAACTTTTTGACCTTCGTACCTTCATATAAAAGTTAGACACAAAACTATTTACTTATCTATATAAAAATAAAACGATAAAATTAAAAATGAATAACACAGGGCAATTATCAATGGAAACCCACATTTTATAACTATTATGCGAATTACATATCCTACAATTGTGATAAAAACCATTTGTAGTACATATGATACGCATTGCACATTGGGCATGCATATTAACGATTTAACATGATGTAGATTGTTTTGATGTTAGTACAGGTGTGGAAGAACGCATTTATTCATTTGGATATATAAATATGAGAATTTTAGCAATAAAGAGATAGATAGAGGTTATTATAATTTTCTACTGTTGCTGGATAAATAGGAATGACGAAAATGTATTGTATTTGATATGTCTGTTGTGGAACATGGAACACCACGACGAAGATCTTTTGATATAATAACTTTTTTGTTTTCTCATCAAAGTTATACACAAAACTACTGCTTGTATATATGATAATAAAACAATAAAATCTGAGAATTAATTTTTTTATTTATTTATTGTGGACTTTTTGTCCTCATCTTGGTAGTTTTGTGTTGTTTCTTCTTCACTACGTTTCGGCCAAATTTCACCTCTGGCCTAATTCAGGTGATTAAAAAATTAATTCTCAGATTAAGAAGCCTTATCTCAAAAATGATTCCAATTAAAAACAATAAAATTACAAGCGAATAACATAGGACAGTTATTTATTAGAAACTGCTTTTTAAGACCATTAAGCAAATTAGATATCCTATGACTGTGATAAACACCATTTAAAGTACATATAATGCGTATTGAACGTTGACCAAGAAGATATAAATTTAGAACGGAAGGAAACTGGTTGACTAATGTATCTATCCAACCTTTCCTTTACGTACGGGATGTGACACAATGTATGTTTTTAAGCAAAGTGCATTTGATATGAATTCTGAGATTTTCTTCTCCTACATTGGTTGCCTTAATAAAGTTAAACAATCACGCATACATTTTTTAAAACACAAAATTGCCTGTGTATGCATGGGCAGCGGTAAGATGAAAAATTAAATACAAAAGCACAAAAGTAAATGTATGCAAAGATGCATACCAGAGTGTGTTACATACCTCGTCGTAGGAAAGGAACCCGACGACCCGAGTTCAAATTCTGGACGAGACTGTTTGCATTTCACATTAAGCAAAGACCCTTGGGAAAGGTACGAATTTAGCTCTTCTCGTAGTTACGAGTAAATAGTAAAATAGGCTGAGCTCTTTAACTTTTTATGACAAACTGTCGAGGAGAAGTAAAACTCTGAATTCAAACCATTTGTAATCTGCTAAAAAATGATCTTGTCTCGCGTGGCGGAGGGGTTGGGTAAATGCATATATTCAAAATGGTTTCTTTCTCGGATTCAAGTATGGCCATCGAATGATATCATTTTGTAAAATTGTAATTAACAATGACATCAACTAATGTAATTTTTTTAAGTCAGAAAAACTTAAAGGTCTTAAACTCTGGCGCAATTTTGGCACACAAGAGAATTAGTCTTTTGGGAAACTATTGTCTCAATTTCTATGTATTTTAATCCCCCAACTAGTTGAATTGCATTCCTTTACACAAGTGTAATAGCTTACATACATACATACATACATACATACATAATGGTTGTCACTTAAGATTTGAGTATAGCCATTGCATGATATAATTTTGTGAAAGACTACTTAACCGTACCATGAACGATGTGTTTTTTTTTACATACATATATACATACATAATCTTTGTAATATATACCGTATTGTCCGGCATATAAGACGTATAATTTACAAAGGTATTTGGGGGTTACCACTCTCTGTAACGCCTCCTAACTCCACAGGTGTCGAATTAACACTTCATTAGATAATCCTCAAAATCGTAATGCCAATGAATAGACGCTATGCGATATTAGCATTGAATTATTTTTTATGCCAGATAGCCTATATTACTGAGATAATTAACAAATACTGATTAGAATCATTCATTTCTTCCTAAAATGAAATGTAATCAAGAATTGCAGTTAAAACAGAAACCCAATGCATTTGTTGGGTGTCTAATTGATATTAAAATTGTTATAGAAATTCAATTCCGTTGTTTAGAAATTAATCCATACATGACAGACCAATATATATATATATATATATATATATATATATATGTGTGTGTGTGTGTGTGAATATATATAAGTATTGAATACTAGCCCATCTGAGACAAAGTGAAACTCTGAGTCGTGATGTTTTATCTTGTTTTATTATTATTATCTTATTTTATACTTAAAATATATTGTGATATTATGTTGGATGTATAGATTACTGTAAAGATTTTATTGATTCAAAACGCTTTTACCGTTAAATTTTGATCCTGATCACCCCCATATATATATATATATATATACATGATAATAGAAGAAGTGCAAATAAGAAATGTTTTTGCATTAAAAAGTGCTCGGTGCTGGTATAAGACCTAAAAAATATCATAATTATTGACACTAGAAGTCCCGTACTTGAAGTTTTATCTGACAGAAAAGTAGTCAGTCAAACGTCTATAGTCATATATTCTGATGTTAGTACACGTGAAATTCTTATGAAAAAAAAATGTATATATATTTTAGGGCAGTCTGAATAAAGGAGAATAAATTATGGAATTACTCAGATTGTAGATGATACAGGAGGAATTAGTCAAAATGTCTACACTTAAATATCATTTTGCTTCTTTTCTTCAACAATTTGTTTTCGGCATATTTTAGGATGCATAATTTTTCTCCCCGATAAAATCTGCAGTAATTGTCACTTTCTTCATTAGCTTTGGCTTTTTTTTTTTTTTTTACTATATCTCATTTTATTATGGGAAATTTACCCGTTTCATCTTTTATTTGTTATATGTTTGGATAATGTTGTACTGTTGGAGTAACGCTGAAGCTATGGTTATACTATTACGTATATATTTGAAGGCGTAAGTTCACTGGCTGTGACGAAACAAGTTTCTGGGTAATTAAAAATAAATGTCGGTATCTTTGAAGTTTCAACGAAAAAAATACTAAGATAAATCAAAAGTTTTACAATATTTTGGTACGTGCTAGTTTATGGAGTGTATATAACGTGACCGATGCAGTTTAAGTCATGAAAGATTCCTGCTGTGGTTAGTAGTATCGTGGTAGGTAGTGGTTAGTAGTATCGTGGTAGGTGGTGCGCTGACACTCTTTGTGTTTGATTTGAAAGCCATACTGATGAACTTGCAACGTAGTTTAATTCGGAGTTCAAACTGGGCCATAATGCCGTGCAAAAGCTGAAAGCGCAGTTGATTGCAATTCAGTAACCTGAAATTTCGCTTGAGTTTCAAGAACCTAATCAGACAATGTCAGGTAGGCCAAAAGGCGTGGATTCTGAGGCCGTGCTCGAAAACAGAGACAAATTCAGTGAGTAGCACTGGGAGAGTATCAGGTGAGCTTGGCATCTGACAGGCCAATGTGGTTCGTCACCTTTATGACCTCGACAAAAGCATCAAGTGCTACCGAATTGTTCCTCATATTACCAAAACATTGCAAAACTTTTAACTCACTCGAGTAAATTTAATGACGTTAGATTATGACTACGATGAAACAAATTTCAGTGAATCTTTTTTTAAAAATAAGTTTGTATCATTGGGACTCGTAATTGATAAAATTAAAAAAAAAGCAAAAACCTTATTGTTAAATTTCTGCAAATAATAGATTGATGCCAATTCTATTGTTCAAATCACACATCACTAAAAAATACAATTTTAAACAAGCAAACAACCAACATTAATTATTTTTGAGTGAGTTGGTGATTCGTGGCTAGGTCGAACGTCATAATAAAGATGTTTGGAGATAAATGAATGATTTTCTACATTTACAAATTTTGGTGTGCACCGAGAAAACCAGACAGGATGTTCTAGAATATTGGAGCTTTGTTAAAACGAAGAGGGAAATACATTTGACGGTTACATAGACTTATTTTTCAAAGGAGCCTTGAAATCACAGGTCTTTTAAAACGAAATAATTCTTTTAACAAAAGAAATTGTCGAAGACTGTTTGAAAGATTAAAAAAGTGACTGAAGAGATGTGTCACAAACGGGTGGTTTTATTGAGTTTAATGATTAACAGCTTTTGTCTGAAATCGATAAGAATTACCCATAACGTTAGAGAATTAGATTTAGTGTTTGATAGGTTTGCGTTGGTATGTCCCATAATGATGGTACTTTTTAATCTTTTTTTTCACCAGACAATGTTACGATTATAGCAGACTACTTGTGTTAGCAGTTAGAACATCTTCCTCATTGGCAGGGCTAAGAATATGTCGACTGAATCACTTGTAGAGGGGTTATACCCTGGACATCTCTTTTCGGGATGTCCTGGGTATGACACTAAACTGCATCTGATAGTGAGGCTCCAGTTTTGGAAATCTGAGGAGGGTGGAGCACCTTTTTGTTGCAATTACTCCCTGGCCCACTCTGACTCGGAATGGTAGTACTTGTTAGGGTCCCATCTATGGGTCAAATAGATGTCTAAAAATTATTCGTATTCCATAGAATCACGAGAAAAAATCTTTAGAAACAACTACACAAAAAATACCAACCCCGCTGATTGGATGTAACACAAGGTCAATTATTAAGGGGAGTACAAGTTGTTTGAATTCAGTTTTCCTTCTAAACTGGTTTGCTTTACCGTGCCATGAACGAATGTGACTTTTTACATACATACATACATACATTCTTAATCTTAGTAATGTATTCCGTATGGCCCGGTATATCAGATGTATAGTTTACAAAGGTATCTAGTTTGCCCTACTATGAACCCATATCTAATGGGAGATGGCAGATGGATCCCTGCCTTTTCCTCGGTCGTTAGCGCAAAGTGAAACGCCAACTTTATCGTTGAGAATTTGAACTTGAGTCACCGATTTTATTTCTTTCGACGATAACCGTTACGTTGTTCTTATTTTAGCGCTGAATCTTGTGATGACTGTTTACATAGCCAAGGTGCTAGTTTTAAGGAGACGGTAAAAAGTTGATGCTCGGATAAGTGGTTTTATTATCCAGCAAGCTTGAGTATGTATTTATCCAATCCTTCTGCCACGGACAAGATGTAACAAAAGGTCAATTTTTAAGCGAAGCACAAGTTGTTTGAATTCAGAGTTTTTCCTTGTAGAATGTTTGCCTTACCAAGGTTAAAGAACCCAGTCTGTCCTAATATTTATTCATAGCTTAGTGTGTATATGTTTGTGTGTGTGTGGAGAAGCTTGCAGTATGAAAGAATTTCAATTAATTATGCTGACAAGTGATTCTCCTTTCCATTTTTACAAACAACGACGGAGGAATGACAGATACTAGTCACGTGATAGTAACAGCAACATTAGCCCTTTAACATTTACGGACACATCTAATTCCTGTATGTGTTATGGGAGTTTCAGGAAACCAGTCAGAGGTCACCCGTTTTAAAGGTTAGGATTTGAATTAGTGTTAGCAAAAATGTAATACACAGCTATACAGAACGTAATTTAATTTGTCTCTTGAATTAGAGAACATTGCGTAGATTATGACGTACAACTGGATTAAAATAGCCCCAGTGATCATCCTTAACTTTTACTCGGTGGTTTTATAGATTTTTTCTCTTTTGGTTCCCATTAACGTTATTAGACAGATAAATCGATCAAATAGCCGTTCGATTAAGTAAAGAAATAAATAGGAATATCTGATTGGGTAAGATCTTTAAATTAACAGAAAGGATGAAAGATAAAGACAAAATGAAGTTCACTTCTTGAATCTAGCTTGTTCATGTCACTTTCTTTTTTCTAAACGTACGAAAATTAATTCCATAATAAAAGTAAAATGCTTTGACCGGGTTTTGAACTCGATTCTATTTCTTTTAGTGATAACCATTACTTTAAGCGAAGCAGTCAAAAATAAGTACATCCATTTTCACACACACACACACACACACACGTGTATGTATATATATATATATTTGTATATATACATATATATATATATATATATATATATATATATATATATATGTACATGTATGTGTATATATGCATATAAATATATGTATACGCATGTGTATACGTACATGTATAAATATTTATATATATATATATATATATATATATATATATATATATATATATATATATATATATGTGTGTGTGTGTATATATATGTATATTTATTTGTATATATGCGTATTTATATATGTATATATATGTATATGAAATTTTATTTTTGGTTGAATGATTTATATATGGGCGCCTCGAATAGGGTAATGCTTAGCAAGCTCAACAAGCAAACCTTCCCGAGTGTCATCGCGTGCACTATTCGCACGGAAAAACCTTAGTAAATTATTAAGTGATTTATTCATTGGCCATTCCTGTCTTCGGATACAGTACTTTTTGAAATAACTTGTATTATACAAGCGATTTCCTGTAAGTAACGCCTCATTTCTACAGAAACTACAAAGTATACAGGGAGTACAATAATGTGGTTGAATGCAACAAGTTTTCAGTGACCCAATATCATTTTTTTTATTTTACAAAAGCCTTATTGACAAGGCATTTTAACCTGCGATGAACAAGAATCTATTTTTGTTATTGTCTGTTAAAAATCATGAATTAGTGGAATGTATCATCGCTATATTTTCCTTTTTACCAATAACCCCCCCCCAAAAAAAACAAAAAAACTTTTACTAAAAATAATATATTGTGAATCATTGTTTATTGATATTGATAAAACTTACGAAGTGTGTTTAAAAAGAATCTATACTAAATACGTACATACGAAGACAGAAATGAACAATGAGTGAATATCTCTCTGGAATTGAATACACTTATTCCAGGGAGATCTTCATAGGTCGAAGCACCTTTGAAATGTCTATTTTAATATGGGTGAAGCAGCATCGTCAAATTACTGTTAATGCCCTCCACATATTCTTACTCTTGGGATGAATTTTCATTTTAGAAAACACAAAAATATCGTTCAGACTAGTTATGGTATAGAGACTGTTGTACTCGCACAAGCCTGTGTTTCACCCAAAACTGCCGGAGAAGTAGAGAAGTGTAATCAGGTACATTTTCAGGATAGATTTGCCACTGACTTGAGCGTCATATATCTGGCCATTTACAATTCGCAGCGTCACGGAGACAGTCAATACAGAATGTATTTACCCAATCCCTCCGCCAAAGACAGGATGTGATACAAGGTAATTTTTAAGCGGAGTACAGCTGGTTTGAATTCAGTTTTCCTGGATGCCTAACCAACGATAAAGAACCCAGTTTTCTCTGATATTTACCAATACTTGGTGGAAATAGATAGATTCATGGCTTTCAAAAGGGCCTTAGCACGAAATGAAACGCCTGAAGCCTCATCAAGGATTTGAACTCGGGTCGCTGATATCATTTCCTTCGATGATAACCGTTATGTTAAACGAGCCATCAGAAGTACATACAGTATGGTGATAGAATCTCTATTTGTTCTTTTTTCAGTGGAAATAAATTGGAGGCATTACTATCCGAGTAATCATCGTACATTTTAACTGTTCAATGTGTATTATTCTGTAGCCTTCCTAACTGAGAACTTCCTGTCTGATGCTCTAACAAATGAGCAGTAAGTTTTGATTAATGAAGAAACAGCAGTGAAACTTAAACTTTCTTTATCTCGAAGTACAATCAAGAATTGCTGTCTTTTTTTTCTTTCTTTTGAGGAGGCGCTTTGTGTAGAATCGCAGATTTCTACGTTGATCTCCGAACTGAGTATTTTTACAGATTGCATCAGTTGTTAGGTTGACAAGACAAAAACAAATCTATTCTCATTTGTAAAGATTTGGTGACTGTCGTGTTTGTTCATTGATCATTAGTTCCACCGGCGGAGAGAGATAGAGAGATAGAGAGAGGGAGAGAGAGACAGAGAGGGGGAACAACAATGGAATTGGGTTGAAAAAGCAGCAGTCGAGCTGGGTCTTAGTACAGTTTGATTATTGTCGTAAATGAAGAGGTAAATTTGAAAGAGAGAGAGAGAGAGAGAGAGAGAGAGAGAGAGAGAGAGAGAGATGGGGCGGAAACACAAACAAATTTGGAAGCGTACTGTAAACGAGGATCGTTAACTTAAATAATCAATGGTAAGACGAATTATTTTGTTTTGAAGAAACTTAAAATTTAGTTCTTGACCTCGGTGATTTGAAAACTTATATATATATATATATATATATATATATATATATATATATATTTGGTTGCATGGGGGTAGGGAAGATATTTAGTTGAATCTCCACTCATCAATATTAGCATTACTATCCCCTCTGCTTAGAAATGCACATACTCGGGTGTCTTGTTAGTCCGACCGCGAAGTCACTATTTTCCTATTGCTATTGCCTAGGCTGATAAATAAATTTCAACAATTTTCATTTTTAACTATTTTTCTGTCGGGGATCCACGGTTAGTTGGAGGCACAGGTGTATGTCTGTCGAAGCGGGGGTTTAGTCAAACTTCTGAGGGTTAGAGTTAATTTATTGATCTCGTTGATTTGAAAGCTTAACTACTCTTTTTTTCGATAATACGACGCATGTTATGCTCGTAAATTTTCGAGCTCTTTCTCATAAAACTTCACATATTCATAGGATGTGCAAAATATCATAAAAGGTTTAATTCTAATGCGTCTTTAATTGAATCATATGCATATACCACGCCTGTGGGCTGGTAGAGACATCTTGCATAACATTTGAGGTTTCTTTTATTCACGATTATACACACATACATCTCCCTACAGACATCTGAAAGAAATTTCTCTATTTTTGTTGTTGTCAGTGATCATTTAAAATACAAATACACATAGATAAACATATATATTAATGGATAGGTAGATAAATAGCTATATACATCCACCCCCCACAAATATATATATATATATATATATGTGTATATATATATATATATATATATATATATATATATATATATATTTCTTCTTCTTTTTCTGTCATAGTCGATGAGGACCAGCTGATCAACCAATGATTAAGGATGGGATCTGTGAGTGCGCAGATGGCTAATGAGGCCAATCTGTACGTGGAAGACTAATAACATGGAATGGTGGCAGCAGAGGCTGATGTGGCCGTGCCTTTTCTAAGCTTCCTGCGTTGCTCATTTGCTGCGTTCCTTTTGGCTTCACAGGCTTTCGCTTCACGTTTGACGACTTTGTATTGATATACAATGTTCAACTCAATTGATGTCAATTTTTTAGCTATACACGAAGCTATTCACAATCTATTTACAATTTGGTTTTGTAACAATAAGCGTGTCACGTCAAAAGGAACGAGGGTGGAATTACATAGCATATATATATATATATATATGTGTGTGTGTGTGTATATATATATGTGTGTGTGTGTTTGTGTGTATCGGATAAGTCAGTAAATGATTGGATAAAACACCGATCTACAAATTAATAAATTTTATTTCTTTAAATTGAAATAAAAAAAATTGTTCTAAAACAGAAGTTATAAAGTCTTATCTTGTAAGAAAAGACAATCCTAAAGCGTGAATATTTGCCATTTTTTACATTACAAGAAAGAAGAGTTCATGCATTAAATGTTGCAATTTGTGTGGCCTAACACTAGTTGATATATTTTGTGTGTGTGTACTAAAGATCTGTATGAGTGTGTCACAATGTTGGAGAAAAGGTATATTCATACGCTAAAAATATAAGTGTTAGAATATTCATCTGCAAGTGAAGATTGTCAACTTGTACGAATATCTTTAAATGATTATTTTCATTCAATTTAGAATAGTTGAGCGAGGTTGAAATTATATGCATTCATGAATGTTAGATTTTCACTCAAGAGAAGTAATGTCAAAAGTTTTGTGTAGATTTACGGAATGTATCCCTTAAATCTACTAAATATGTATCTGTTTTATCGCCGATTTATAAGATTAATGCAGAGTCGAAATTAGATTTAAAAAGTTAATGATTTATCTATGATTCTAATAGGTTAAATAATATATTTTAATATATTTTAAACAATCTAAAAGGAGAAAGATTTCTTAAATTATTTTGGGTTTTGATCCTTTAAACTTTTCGTAGCAAGTCAAAGATTGTCGTCTGCTTCGGTGACTGTCAGTTTCTGATATATATATATATATATATATATATATATATATATATATATATATATATATATATATATATATATATATATCAGAAACTGACAGTCACAACAAACATATATATAAGTTAGGATCACATAGATCCTAACTCATATATATGTTGTTGATTCTGTGTCTATGCGATCCTAACTTATATATATATGTTAGGATCGCATAAACACAGAATCAACAACACTTGGTGACTGTCAGTTTCTCACCTCGTCAGTCCAAGGCCAAATTGTTGTGATAATCGTGTACGATGATTGTTTATAAATTATTTGTATTAGATAAGAATAGTTGAATCCATACAGATGTGAGCAAATTTGTATTACAGAGTAATATTTTATATGCTATAACGGTGTGCAAAACCCTTAAGAAACAATGTACGCGATTCCCTAACCTCTAGCTATAAAATAAACTTTCACGGGTTGACATGTCATTAAAACCAATCAATCAATTCTCTTTTATTACTTGCCATTACTAAAGTTAGAGAGTTCACTATAATCTCCTGTTTACTTATTGAGGAGAAAAATGAGTTCATGCCTTTCTCAAGCGTATTAGTGCTCAGTGATATGCAAAATGTCTCGTCCAGGGTTTGAACATAGTCCACCGTGTCCATTTTCTTTTATAATGACCATTTCACCTTCCATTTTGATATAAGTATTCCTCTCATTAAATATATCTTTTAGTCTGGCTCAAGCCAAGAAGAGTAGGTCCCGCAGTGAGAATCGAAAGTAAGCTTCCTTATTTGATATTTATTTCGTGACGTCGCTGCAGGAAAATTGTTCCTTTCATCGCCTTCAATAACGTATAAGAATTGCCTTGAATCCCTTTGTTAGTGTAAGAAGATCTAGGTTAAATACATTTCTCGGGATATATCTCGTCAACCGCTAACAGGGGTTTTATATTCAAGTGTTTCATGTTCGGAATGTGCTCTTGCATTGGAGTCACTTAATATATCGATAACTCTTCTTCAATCGGCATTTAATATTTTGGCTTCAATTCCATCTCCGATACTCAACTATAAAATTCATTTGTCACGATTTGCATTCGATCTTTTCTTCTTCTTCTTCTTCTTCTTCTTCTTCTTCTTCTTCTTCTTCTTCTTCTTCTTCTTCTTCTTCTTCTTCTTCTTCTTCTTCAAAGTCAGGTACACGCCATGCACTTTAGCCGCCTGGTTATATTCAAAATATTGTATCGGCTTTTTCAGAGATAAATCGATCTCTCAGATGTATGGTTTTTGTGAATAGTCTGTTCTCCACTCGTTCCCCACCAAAAAAAAAGAACCCCCAAAAAACAAAAAACAACAACAACAAACAAAACAACAAACAAATATTCGATGTGTAATTAATATCCGTTCGACTAGCCAATGGCAGGTTCGACCTTCTCTTCAAAATAGAAAATAATTGTTCTCTTCCTCTTCATCTCCTGCTGGATAAACGAGGATCGATTCACCAAAATGGAACAAATGACTAATTAAAAAAAAAGATGTTCAGGATAATTAAAACAATACTAAATAGCTTGATGCGTTTAATTTTAGAAAATTAGATGATGGAAAAATCGCGGCAAAGTCAATGTGTTGCATGTTTTTATTTCTTTTACTATAAGAAAGAATTTTAAAATCAAATTTATTGAAAAATCGGTGCACGCGTACGTGACTTAGAAAATGTCTGTTGAGAACAATGAAACTTATATATATATATATATATATATATATATATATATATATATATATATATATATATATATATACGAATGATTAGCTTCTCTCATGTAGTTACTTTGCTTGCTGAACAAAGAAATATGAACGTAAAACTGAATTAATTGTATTCGCTCTTGCAATTTTTAAGGCAAACTTAAATTTAAATCCAGTCTTTGAAAAATCACTACGGGAATATTTGCCTGAGTTTCTGACTGGATATATTATAACTGTTTTTTGCAAAGCGATTTCATATCTAGAATTAGTGTTACACAATTACAATCAATATCTGAAATCATTTCCAGTTGTGTTTACGTTTATAGGATGTATCAAGTATGGAGATTGAAGCTGTAGATTCAATGCTATAAGTAAAAAGAACATCTATAAACAAGATCATTTCAAAATGTATGGCTAAAGAGAGGAGAAGAGAACGATCCATGCCTTTCCAAGGGCATTAGTACGAAGTGAAACGTAAACAGCTATATTCAGGATTTGAACTCGGGTCGCCGGTTCTACTTTATATTACACTATTATATTAAGCGTTGAAAATGTAGTTATGATTATAATCAAATTTCCAAATGAATCAAATTTCGGCATTAAATAACAATGAGGGGATTGATATGTGAATAAACCAAACCGTGGTGTAATTGTTATCGTCGTAGGAAATGAACACGGCGACACGAGTTCAAATCCTGGACGAGACTGATTGCATTTCACACAGCACTAATACCCTTGAGAAAGGTATGAATCCAATTATTCTTCCTCCAACTATGTGTAAATAGTAGGACAGACTAGGTTCTAAAGCCTTGGTCAGGCAACTAGTCTAGGAGAAGGAAAACTCTGAATTAAAACCTGCTAAACTGCGCTTAAAAATTTACCTTGTGTCATATCCTGCCCGAGCGGAGGGTTTGGTAAATAGGATAAACCAAACCAAATCAAACATAATTGAACCAAAAATATTTCCATAAAAATGTCATGCAACAATACATAAGAATTTTATGTTTTTGTAGAAATATTTTTTGCTAACAATAAGCAAAATGAAAAAAAGAAAAATAAGAATTAAAATAATAACAAAAAACAAATAAATAGCAAAAAGATAAAAAGGAAAAAATGAAATTATCTTTTTGTATAGTTTTCAGTGCCCTCACAGAAAAAAAAAAAAAAGAAAAATAAAGAAGATAAATCATGAAACTCTTTGCGCTCTCAGTGTTATTTTAAAAAGGAAAGCTTTCTGGCAAGAAGTTCTAACTTCAACTGAAGAGAGAGAGAGAGAGAGAGAGAGAGAGAGAGAGAGAGAGAGAGAGAGAGGGGGGGAGTACCTTAATGCATTTGGGACCCACGTGTTGGGCTTCTTTAAAACCCAATACATTTTTGTATCCAAACAAAGTGACAAGAGTGAGGAATTCCTCGAAGACGAAGCTATTTATGTAACACATCTTATCTCTGTGCTTTAAATGGAATATTAGTAGAAGTGATGACATGTTTCCATACACAAGCATGAACAGTGCATTCTCCCGTGTAAGGTGACGTACTCGCTTAACCCACCACGCGTGAAGTACAGTAAACATTATCATACCAAGCATTTCGTTTGAGTCACTTGAAAAAAGTAGTGAAAGGGATTAATAGTCTCGAGGTTGGAATTTAGAAGTGACATTATACATCAGAAGTAACGGCAGTTGCGCTAAATATACTTAAGATTATCGTAGTTTGACGTAAGCCCTCATGGTGGAGTGAATTCTTTTTGTGTCAGTCTTTAAAGTTAGACGAGACTACCTGCCTTGAAAAAAACATCAATATTCGAAAACCTGGCCTTTATTTGGTCTTGAACAGCGACGATGGGATTTATTGAAAAATACGCAACAAAATTAGGTTCTCTGTCTCCGCAAGAGATTTTTAACGAAAGGGCAGATTGCCCTCTGTTACATTAAAAAGAAAAGAAGTACAGGAATGAGGACGAGAATATTGAGGAGTTTCAAGAAGTTTAATGATAGCCAGAAAGATAACCCTTGTGCTGTAAGCCGCAGGAAGCAGACGGTTGTAAATGGCTGAGCCGGTATTAAGACGCTGAATTCAAAGCAGGAGTTGAAATGCTGTCGTCAAGCAGGAATTAAAATGCTGAAGTTAAAAGAGGAATTGAAAATATCCAATTTGTTTCTCCGAGGATCCGTTGGTTTAGAAGGAAAGATGAATGGTGAAAGAATGATTTCCCAGACACCAACAGTCCATAAATTGGATGAGGTCTCCCTATGATGCTTAGCGGACTGCACGAAATATGTGAGAGAGTGTCAGTGAAGAAGAGTCAATGAAGAAGAGTGAATGTGGTCTCTCATGTTGACTGGTCCTTCCTGCTGCTAGGAAGCGAAGAGAGAGAATGTGTGCTCTGTCATGTTGACAGGTCTGTCCTGCTCGAAAGGCCTGCGTGGAAGAGAGAGAGAGAGAGAGAGAGAGAGAGAGAGAGAGAGAGAGAGAGAGAGAGAATGTTCGACTGGTCTGTCCTTGCTGCTAGCAAGGAGGAAACGAAAAGAGAGTTTGGCTGGCTTTGTCCTGCTGCTGGCCAGTGGGGAAGCGAGAACAGGCCGAGAAATGGTTAGCGCGGTCTTTTATGTAGCCCCGGATAGAAAGGTATGAGTCATTCTCATTGGGTGAAAATATGCGACGACCATAACGGTCAAATCAATTTACGCGCCAAACAAAAATGCGAAGTTTTTTCTGTTCTACATTGTTAAAAAGTTGTCAGTCAAATCAAGAATTGTTTCGTAAGGGTTAAAGATATCCGAAAAACAATGTACCTTGTGTTGTGATCTGTAGAATAAATATGTGGAATAAAATGTACGTTTTATAGAGTTAGGCTATTTCCTTCTGGGTCAGGGCGTGAACCTTTCAGCATCCCATCGTATGCATATGTGTTTGGTTTGGTTTTGTTTGCTTTGCTTTTTGGCATATCAACCATTTTTGGCTATTTAATGTCAAATCCGGTTTATACATATATATTAGATATATATGATTTATAAACATAAGAAAAGTTAAAAGTATGAAATGTTCAAGTATTTCTATTTATAACTAATAATTCAATTAAATATCAATCACTTCTTTAAACACAGTTAAATAATCAAACAGTTCTATTTCTAAAAATTCATTAGTAATTTGTATACAGTTTAAATAAACAGTTCTATTTGACCCATAGATAGAACCATACCAGGTACTACCACTCCGGGCTAGAGTGGACCTGGGAGCGATAGCAATGAAGGGATACTCCGCATTCCCCAAATCTTTGATATTAGAGCCTCAACATCGGAAGATTTTGTGTTATATACAGGATACTCGTTGGAGGTCTTACCCCTCTGCCGAGATGCAGTCTCTGTATTCTTCAGCCCCAGCCAACTGTGCTGGTGTATGTGTGTGTGTGTGTGTTAACATAACCTTTCCAAACAGGATGTGACCCAAGATCATTTTTTAAAGCGGAGTAAAGTTGGTTTGAATTCAGATTGTCTGACCAAAACTAAAGCACCAATGTATGCTATCCATAGCTGAGGTGTTCTACTACTTCCCCATAGCTGAAGTGTGGGTTAGATGGATTCACGTCTTTTTCAAAGGCATTAACGCGAAGTGAAACACAAACAGCTTTTTCCAGGATTTGAACTCGAGCGGCCGACTTCATTTGCTAAGACGATGAGTGTTATGCTGAGCATGCGTGTACGTGCTTGCGCACGCGCGTATGTGTACAAGACAAAAAAACAAAACAAAAAACAAACAAACTAATCTAATTTCTGCTGAAATCTAGAGAGTATTACTGAAACTAGATGTTCCTGGTTAGTAGAAAAATGTAAGCACTAAATGTTGAGTTTTATTAAAATACTTATATATAGAATACTATATATATATATATATGTATTTAATATATATATATATATATATATGTATATATATATATATAATAATATATATATATATATATATATATATATATATATTTAAAATATATACATGTATATATTTAAGAAGGAAATAACCTTTCTTATCGATATTTTGGGGAAATGTTCAAAATATAAAATAAAATAGATAAATAAATTAAAAGTAAAAATAGAGAAACGGCGGGTGTTGAACTGTGTACAGAATACGTGAAATAACACGTATGATGTATGATTCAAAAGTATTCAGACAGTATTTTTAATTGAAAAAAAATTAAATGAAGACGTGTTCACAGCTGAATAACTTAATGTAAAGAGATATTGACGTCAAGTCTACTTGAGACTTATTCAGTGACAATTCTCGATATTTTTCGTTAAGCAGTCTTGATTATTTTCATCGGTATTCGTTTGGCGAAACACACTGTTGTGTAAGAGCAGCACCTTTCATATTCAACAGTTCCGTGTGACTTCTTCTTGTTTCCTAAACGGAAAACTACATTTCAGGGGTAAGAATTGTGTACTTGGAGATCATTAAAAGATATACAACGATGAGGTTTAACAATGAATCGACAAACGAAACTCCAATTGGCCAAATTCTTGTCAAAAACAGCCGGACATTATAAAAGGCCAACAGTAAAAAACAAACAAATGATAAAACAAAAAGAACAAACTCGAAATACTCAAAGACTTAACTTGGCCCAATCGGCTGGGGCTGTTGAATACACAGACTGTATCTCTGAAGAGCGGTAAGATTCCCCAACGAGTGTCCTGGATATAACATTAAACAATCTGATGGTGAGCCTCCAGTAATGCTGAAGCTTTGGGGAATATGGAGTACCCCTTTACTGCCATCGCTCCCAGACCCACTCTGACCCTTTTGTGGTAGCTCCTGATAGGTTCTTATCTATGGGTCAAATAGAACTAAACTGTATACTTATGCTAAACTGAAATGTTAGAAATAGAAGCGTTTTGACATTTAACTGTGTGTAAATAAAAAAAAACTGCACTTATGCTAAATTGAACTGTTTGAAATAGAACTGTTTATATGTTTAAAAATAGATTTGGAATTAAATAACCTATACTGGTTGATATGCCATAAAACCAAACCAAACCAAAAACAAAGACAGAACTATAAAAAAAAAAAAACCCACAATAAGATCTTCTTTGAACACGGAGTTCTAAATGTATTTAGCAATTATAACTTTACACGCTCTCAAACTGTCATGTGACATTAGCCGATGCCACACTGAGGAATGCCGTTCTTATTTGAACCTCGACCGTTACACAGATTAAACTGATGCTTCAATGTTCCACGCCAACTTCCTTTAAAACAAATAAGTAAAAAAAAGCCAGTACATAGAATTCTTTAAATGTAGTCATGTTGACAGGGCTTAGAATACAAAGATTGTATCCACAGTATATTTGATTGGAATACTTCGTATCATACAACTTTGCATAAACAACTAAATGTAAATGTACAATGAATGCAAATCTCAAAACTCTATGTATAAAATGACCCTAGACAGATTGACTCGCTGTTAAAAATAATTGCCTTGTAAAGACGGTATAAACTAGTTGTCGCAGATAAGCGTCCATGCCATTAAATATATATAAAAACTAGAATATGTATTTTTTATTACGATATAGATATATATATATGTAGGAAATTTACACTTTATATGGGGAACACATTCATGCAAATGCAGGTTTTGTTAATTTATTTTTATATTATATAATAGCTCTATCACAGATATTGAACACTCTCCAAATTATACAGCATTTGGTCAACTACTAACCTACCAAGTGAGATTATGACAACTGTGTTTATATATATATATATATATATATATATATATATATATTTCAAGCTGTAGCTGTGTCTGTACTAATATATGGATGCACCATTTAGAAACTAACAAAACGCATACAGAAAAAGCTAAATGGAAACAACTCAAGAATGCTGTGCGCTATCTTGATTAAATCCCACAAGAAACACCCTACAAAATAGCATCTCTACGGCCACCTGCCTCCTATCTTACAAACTATTTAAATGAGACAAACAAAATATGCTAGGGAAGCAAGAACGAACTCCTAAGCGACCTTCTCTGATGAACTCCTGTACATGGAAGAGCTAGTATTGACTGACTAGAAAAGATTGGCATCAGCTCTGTACGAACACAGGATGCAACCTAGAAGACCTACCAGAAACGATTTATAATAGGGATGGATAACGCGAGAGAGCGAGAGAGCGAAATTTGCATTGTCAGTGCAACTTGATGATAATTATATACATGTAGCCCCCCACCCACGCCAAATGGCTGCTCAATCCTTAACCGTCAATGGGTCTTGTTGCCTCTTTATGCTAATTTCTAATGGGTTCTTGTATATGTATCCGTTCATTCCAATCATTTACTGACAGATTTATCCCGAAGATCGTTTTCCGTGAAACCTGAGTAGTGAACTTCTGTTATTGATTCGCTTCTGAAAACTAGCTCAATGTACACATTTAGCACTTTTTCAATATATATTGTATTGTTCGGCTTTCTTTTTTCCAAAAAAAGTCAGTATTGTGACTCGTTCGGTTTTTTCATTTTCTATTCCCAAAGAGTCATTATATATATATATATATATATATGTGTGTGTGTGTGTGTGTGTGTGTGTGTGTGTGTAATTTGATTGTGTGAGCTTGTGACTCTGAGGGGTGGTGTAATATGAATATATGAAATTTAGGCAAATAGAGTGGGTTTGCATGTTCTTGTTAGTGAGAGTGTGAGTATATGAGAGTGTAAACATGTGTAAATGAGAAGATGCGTGTTTATGTGTATGCGTATGTGGGTGTGTATCCGATAGTGTTACTATGTATGAGGATGCTTGAAAAGTGGGAGTGTCAAGAAGCGTGTTGAATGGAATTTGTTTAAAAAAAAAAAAGAAAAGAAAAGAAAAGAAAAAACCAAAAATCCCCCCAAAACAAACCCAAAAATCTTACGCAAAGGGCTGCGTCAACGTCATTATTTTACCATCTGTGTTTCTGCTGAAGGGAAGATAACGCCATAGACTACATAGACGTAAAAGAGCCTGGTTGTCGTTAGCAGTCTGTTTCTGATTTTGCATTGACTGACATTAACTTCAACCGTGAGTTATTTGTTCTATAGAGACGTGTGCCTCGAGATGGGTAAGTAAAATCTGCTTTATTAGTAGTATCATACAAATATGTACCGTTATAAGTATCAGTAAAGTTAGGGTTCATGCCTTTTCACAACAGCCGATTAATGAGGTTTGTTTTAAAAGAATTTTGAGTAGTAGTAGTTGTAGTAATAGTACTACGACTACTACTGCAATTATTACTACTAATATTCCCTATCCATCCCAAACAAGATTGTACTCAGTGTTTTTCCACCTCTTTCAAAATGTATTCGCTTGTTCTTCTTTTATGTATGTTGCTCATTGTAGTTCTGCCATCACTTCAAAGTTAGTATTAATTGTCAAAATGAACCATAGCAGCACTGAATTATCAGACACACCTGCTGATTCATCAAAATCCTGAAAAAAAAAACCCCCAAAAACAGCAACAAAAAAACAAAAACAAAACAAAACAAAAAAACAAAACAAAACAAAAAAAAAACAGGAAATTTTCTTTTGAATTATTTAATTGGCACCGGATGTTGTCTCCTATATATTCGACTCTTTGAGTTATTGCTTTTGCAGAAAGACTAATATTCTTGAATAAATTTATATTTATGGACACGCTTCTTCAATTCTGATAATCATACGAGATTTTATCGATTCGCCCTCAGGAAATAGTTCTGGTTTGGTTTGGTTTCATGGCATATCAACCATTGTAGTTCTATTTCTCGCAATTCAATTTAGCATGAGTCATTTGTTTGCACACAGTTTAAATATCAAACAGTTCTATTTGACCAATAAATAGGACCCTATCAGGTGCTACCACTCCTGGCCAGAGTGTACCTGGAGCAATTCCCCTAACCTCCAGCATTACTCGAACCTTGTCATCAAGTTGTTTAGTGTCATATATAGGACACTCGTCTTACCCTTCTGCAGAGATGCAGTTCATGTATTCTATAGCTCCAGCCGACTGGGCAGGCAAATAGTTTTTTTTTTAGTTAAGAAATAATCTACTCTCAAAGTAGCATTAGTCGCAGCTTCCTTGTTTATTTTGTTTGATTGGTTAGTTTTTTGTTAAGCAATCGCTTCAAACAACTAATGTTTGTAAACAATAAGAATTCCAAGTAACTATTCTTTATGCAAATGATTTGCACACAATTATGTGGTTTCAAACATTCCTATATAATACTAATAATTTGAACATAATCAAATGGTTTTAAGTATCAATTCCTGAAATAAACCACAGTAGCACTGAGTTGACAGATACGCCTGTTAATTCATCAAGATCTTGAAAACACCTCTGGAAATTTTACACTTTATTCTTAAATTGATACCGGATGTTGTTTCTTACAAATTCCGACAACTAATATTGCTTCAATGGACTACGACTAATACGTGACTTATTCAGCTCCATACGAGGCTAAAATGTGACACGAGGTTGGTTTAGTGTGGGGTATCTCACAGGAAGCAAGCGTCTCGATGGGAAGGTGGAAAAAATGACATGTTCCGTCGGTATTCCCTTTGAGAGGCGCCTCAGGTGTCGTACAATCAACACAATTCTTTCTTTTTTTTTATACAAGTGGACAGATGTTGCCTGAAAGTAAGGGAAGCCTACTCCATGGTATTCATATCACAAAACCTCTAGGTGCGACTATCAAACAGACTCATTGAGACAACTACGTCTAATACGACTACGACGACAACTACTTCAGAAATTACTATCACTACCACTCCTACTCACTAACAAACAATCCCCAAATAGATTTTACCCAATGAACATTTTTCCTCCGCTTTCAAAATGTATTCACTAATACTTCTGTCAAATATTGTTCATTTTAGAGTTTACCATCACCCTGACGATTTGGCGTGCTAAGGCTAAAGAGTCCATTCTATCCTACGATTTATTCATATTTCATGGGAAACGAGATTCACGCCTTTTCAAAGGATATTAACGCGAAAGTGAAACGCGAACATTCTCCTTCAAGACTTGAACTGGGCTGAGTTCATTTCCTTTGATGATACCCATTACGCCGCAAGTTTTTTCACGTACATTGGAGTAAATATTTTCTTATCTGATATTGTAAATGATATTTATACTGTTTTAGTAAAAGAAAATAATGACTCCCAGGTTCATCGCAAGAAATGCATTTTTCCAGTTTGTGAGCGAAGCATAGAAACTTATAGAGGATAAAAATTCTATTCTTTTAACACTAATTTGAATTTGATGACACTATTTGGATCATTGCTTACAAATGAAGAGTTTTAGTGATAAACTAGAAAATTTTTGCACCTTGCTCATTGAAACTAGTTCTTTTTGGCCTAATGACTGGATTCAGTGGACACAATCTTCATTTTGCACCGGGCTTTTTTGGCCTGCTGACTAGAAAACTGAACACCTGGTCCCAGGCGGCCGTCCCTTAGGATATACCTGCTTTTTAGGGCTAAGTTAATTGCTTGTCGCCTAATGCGCCCGGAAAAGAGAATTCCGGCGGGAACAAGCATTTCTTGCACATGCTGCGCATGAGTTTCGACTTGTGCATAGCTCTTCACATTAAAATAACCTTGTGTCAAATCCTACCTGGCTGGAGGTTGGATAAATACCTCAGTGAAACTTGTTCTTCTATCACTTGAAAGTTAGTAGCAATTACCGAAATGAACAATAGCAGCACCAAATTATCGGACATGATTGTTGATATTAGAATCTTCGAGTTATTGCGTTTGCAGAAAGAATAATATTCTTGCATAAATCTATTTTTGTTGATACACTTCTTCAATTGTGACTATCATACAAGATTTTATCAATTCACTCTTAGCAAATAGTTTTCGTTTTTTAGCTAAGAAATAAACTAATCTCATAGTAACTTTAGTTGTAGCTTCCTTGTTGTTTGGTTGCTTTATGGCATATTTAATGCGTATTTAGTGCCGAAGTCAGTCCTTTTTTTAATGCCAAAGTCAGTTTTTCCTACAAGCAATTATATGATTTCAATGACTAGTAATGATAATTGTTTAGAGCTTCAAGTCACTATTCTTAAGACAAATAATTTGCACATAGTTATGTGACTTGAGGTATTCCTTACTAATACAAGTAATTTGAACACTGTTATATGGTTTCATATAATAATAATAATAATAATCTTTTGTCAACAATTTTACATTCAAGTAACTATTCTTAATATAAATAATCTGTACACAATTATATAATTTCAAATATTTAAAGTAATCATACGGTTTTAATTACCAAATAATAATAATAATAATAATAATGATCCTCTGTAAATAATTATAACTTCAACTAATTAATCCTATTAAAAATGATTTTCACGTAGTTATATGGTTTCAAATATTCCTATGAAATTTTAATAATTTTCAAACAGATTTATTTGACACATAGATGGAGCCCTAAAAAGTACTACCAGTTCAAGTCAGAGTGGATCTAGGAGTAATGGCAACGAAGGGTGACTTCACACTCTCCGTAGTTCTAGAACTGGAGCCTCATCTCTGGATGCAGTTTCGTTTCCTACTTTGGAACCTCTTTTTTTGGGGTGGTTCTTATAATTCTGAGCCTCACCAATAGGGTTCTGTTGTGTTAGCTATAGCTAAAAAAATGACTGCTGTGACATATTTCTCATAACGTAGCTTTCCTGTTAGATGAGAAGAGTGAGATGAATGCCTCCTTTGTTCATGCCTACGTATATTATATTCCTTTAGCACTGCAATAGTCATAATGCATGTTATGCAAGATATTTTTTGTTTATTTCTGCTACAAAACATTCCCCTTCCAATATCATTTAGACACGACATCAAGAGTTAACTTTTCAGGCAATCTATGAATATACCCTGGACAAATTTGCAATATAAATAAAAGAAAAAGTCTTTTGTAGGCCAACAGGTACTGTGTAACATGTTAAAAGTTTACCAAAAATATTAAGTGAAATAGGTTCAAATAGCCGGTTGAATTTTAGTACTTGTGTACTTTAATAGAGTTATCAAGACTGATCTTCAGTCTGCTCGCCAAGTTGAAGGTTGTTCGATGCAACTACAGATCTGGTTGCACTACCATTAAGTTTTCTTGCAGTAAGCATGGTTTAATTTGTTCTCGAGCTTACTTAAATGATGTTTGTGCTAACATAACAACTTTACCAATCGAAAAAGATTCTAATTCATCGATTGATTTTAACGGCATGCCAATATGCCAAGAGTTATTTTATGCCTTGATGGTAAGGTTCATTGTACGTTCAAATTTGCATTTTTTGTTTAGTTGGTTCTAAAGATTTTTTTGCGCATGTTTCTATCGAATACAAATAATTTTTAAA
The DNA here is from genome assembly GCA_963585895.1 of Sepioteuthis lessoniana. Lineage (NCBI taxonomy): Eukaryota > Metazoa > Mollusca > Cephalopoda > Myopsida > Loliginidae > Sepioteuthis > Sepioteuthis lessoniana. The sequence goes on from OY757907.1 coordinate 56,436,876, forward strand.
CAGATCTATTTTATCCATAGATGGTACCCTCCGAGTCAGGTTGGACATGGGAATGATGGCAATGAAGGGATACTCCACCCTCCCCAGATTAAACCTGGGAGTAATGAAACAATGAAGAGGTACTTCATACTCCCCAGATCTCAAGAACTGGAGCCTCGCTATCATACCGAGGTCAACCTTCTTTTTGAGGAGTTTTACCCCTCAGCTAGCAGCACAGTCAGCATATTCTATGTCCCACCGACTGTGCAAACCAATTCTGTGTCTGATTATGACAATCAGTAATAATATAAATCATACCATATTTACCAACCCCTCCGCTCGGGCAGGATATGACACAAGGTCAATTTTTAAGCGGAGTTTAACAGGTTTGAATTCAGAGTTTTCCTTCTCCTAGACTTGTTGCCTCACGAAGGCTGAAGAACCTAGTCTGCCCTACTATTTACCCATAGCTAGAGGGAGAATTATTGGATTTATACATTTCCCAAGGGTATTAGTGCTATGTGAAATGCCATCAGTCCCGTCCAAGATTTGAACTCGTGTCGCCGTGTCCATCTCCTACGACGATAACCATTACACCACGGACACCTCCTATAATGTGAGTCATACCAGTTGTGAAATGCTGAAACTGTGAAATCTTGCTATTTAGGACAAATACTTCATCCTTTGCTTAATAATTTTGTCTAATTGTATCATTTGTGCTTTTATGTATGGCTTTTATACAATAGAAATCATTTAGTTGAAATGAAAAAATTATAGTCTTATCTTATCACCTGAGAGTTCGCTGGTAGTTGGAAAAATTGCTCAAAAAACTAATGAAGTTCAACATAATATTTGAACGTGTTCCACTCAGTAATTTCTTTGAAAACTTTTCATATGTTATGCAGAACGTATTGATCAACCAAACACACTTTGTTTCATTTCAGTTGTACATTTTTCCTGTGTCAGCTGCATATTATTCATAGATTGCTCGGAGTATTTTCTCGAGTGATATAAATGATGACTTTTTTCAGCTACTACAATTAGTGATTTCTAGAAAAAACACAGTTCTCTTTAATAGTGGGGTTCGATCCCAGGTCGAGTCAAACCAAAGACTCAAAAAAGGTACTTGATACCTCCTTGCTTAACACTCAGCACAAAGGATAAAGTGGAGAACTCTAGAGAAAGGAGGAGTAGTGACCTCTCCTGCACTTGCTTTTGAAAAGGGAGCCTTCGGCTGCCCTCGACTACGGATTCCAACTTTACACACACACACACACACACACACACACACACACACACACACACATATATATATATATATATATATATATATAATCACCACACCGAGAAGAGTTCAGCCTAAGTAAACAGATAGTTTCCCCGGAATAAATGATTTCAAAAGTTGTCTACAAAATTGAAAAACTTTTACAAGGAGAATTGAAGACAAGAAGTACGGAACACAAAGAGAATTGAACTTATTTTACCTCTTTAATCATTACACCACACGAGATGCTATTAAAAGAAGTTTATGCAAGTTATGGATAATAAAGAAATAAATCTACTGTTATTTTCTGCATCAAGGACAGCGAAAGCACATAAAAGTACAATAAAACTGCCTTTTATAACTTGTATATAAATTAGTGTAGTTAAAATAAAAACGTCAAAAGAAAGGAGACCCTGTGGCGTAACGTGATGGACTGCAGCCTTGAAGTAAGCGAGTTCGAGCTACAGTCATGCTATTATGTTCACTTTCGGATAAATATGAACCCCCTTATTTCCCCAGTAATAGGTCAAATAGTATGATTGCTATTCTTCCACAGGGATGGATTTGGCGTTAAATAACCTACGAAGGTTGATATGCCATAAAACAAAGAACCAAAACGAAATCATTTAGTAAAAATACATGTAATAATGATTGATTATTTATTTACCTAAACCATCCACTACGGACAAGATGTGTGACACATAGTCAATTTTTAAGCGGGGTACAAATGGTTTGAATTCAGAATTTTCCCAGACTCGCTTTAATATTAAGGCTAAATATCCTAGTCTATTCTACTATTTAATCGAAACTGGAGGGAGAATAATTGGATTCATACCTTTCCCAAGGGTATTAGCGCTACGTGAAATAAAAACAGCCCCGTCCAGGTTTGAACTTGAGTCACCGAGTCTATTTTTTTTTATGATAACCTTTGCATGAGCGTCTCCGTTGATTATATATTTACCCAAACCCTCCACCACGGGCAGGATGCGACACAAAGTCAATTTTTAAGTGGAGTATAGCTGGTTTGAATTCAGAATTTCCCTTCTTCAAGACGAGAGAGTATAGTCTTTCTTGCTATTCCTTATCCATAGCTCGGTGGAAAATAAACAGATTTGTGTCTTTCTCAAGGGTATTTATGCAAAAGTAAAATGTAAACAACACTATACAGGTCTTGAACTACCCAAATTTGTTTCTTCGAACATACCCTTAATGCCACCAGCGTCTCAATGATGTCTTTGTAAATATTTTCTTCTCTGGAAGGTATATGATATTTATATTTTGTTTTAATAAGAGAATATAATGAATCCCAGGTTCCTTGCTGGAAATAAATGTTTTCCAGTTTGGCTGCGAAGTATAGAAAGTTATACAGGACAAAAGTTTATTCACTATGCACGAATTTGAATTTGATATGATACTATTTGCATCGCTGCTTCCTAATGAAGAGTTCTAGGGTTAAACTAAATAGAAAATGTATGCGTCTATGTGACTTTGATGTTTAGGTTTCCTTCTCAACAGATGAGATCTTTCAAAGTCAGATGGAGAAGATTTATATATAAAAAAAAGAGCTTAAAAAGCAAGAAATAAGACAGGATTGATTACTTGGTTACAAAAATATCATATATTTTACATTACACTCCCTGGTTCAATAACATGGTTTGTTCGCGGGACAGGAATAGTCTGCCGAAGCCCATCCCTCTCCAGGTCTACAACGGGTTTGAATTCAGTTTCTTTCTAGACTGGTTGCCATACCAAGTTTAAAGAGCTTCGCCTGCCTTGTTATTTACCTTTAACTTGAGGGAGGGTAGTTGGCTTCAAACCTTTCCCAAAGCTATTAATTTTATGTGAAATGTAGAAATTTCAGAATTCAAACTCGGGCAGCCAAGTTCAATTCCTACAACGATAACCGAAGTTTGTACGATGAGAAATGTTTTTATGTAATAACCCAATAAGTGCATAACTTTACAAATAACGTATAAAACTCGGAATCATTACCTGCAGAAAGCGTAAGCTGTGATTGACAGGATAGAAGTCATAGGTCATCCTCCCAGGGTTTTTGTCGAAAATTAAGTGTTGTTTGATTGAAAGATGTCGCATGATAAAAGAGAGGTAAACTTGGATTATTTTGTTGGTTTTGAGCAGAGTTGGGATTTAGACATCAATCGAGCCAGTTAAGTTAGTAGAGACTTAGCATCCAGACTCCTTTGAGGATGGCGTCTAAGTATTATGACAATTTGAGAAAGACTTTTTTTTCTTCTTTCTGAATTAACAGCTCAAAGCCATTTCTACATTGTAAAAGTCGGCTTTAAAATCGAAACCAAAAAAAATAAATTGGGGGTGCATTGATTGATTTTATCGGCATGTCAACCTGTCAAGGGTTATTTTATGTTTAGAAATAAAGGAATCGTGTCATTCTTTTTTTACATTTTTTTTGTAGTTGTTTTTTTAAAAGTTTTTTTTTTTATTGATCCAGAGATTGGACCCTAACAGGTACTACCACACCGGATAAGAGTAGGCCAAGGAGTAATGGCAATTCCACACACTCCAGATCTTCAGAACTAGAGCCTCACCATTTGATGCAGTTTTGTATCATAGACAGAAGACCACTTCTTTTTTTTGTGGGGTCTTACTCCTCTGCAGAGGATACAGTCAGCGTATTTTAAACCTTGCCGCAGAATTTCGGCACAGAATTTTAAAATTACTTCAAATTTTCAAATTTAAATGAAAACGTGTGCGTACAATTGAGCTATTTATAAAATGAAATAGGGATATTTAGCCTAAATATAGATGTATCAGTGACAATTTGAAAAAATAAAAATAAATAAAAAAGCAAAAAAAAAAATGTAAAGCTAGTCTTGATACTTTTTGATCAATAGTTTTGGGAAAAACACAGATTTGTGGAAGGGCAACATCCTAGATACTCACTAGAGCTAGCTAGGTGCGACTTTCCTTCTTTCTTAAATTGAAAATTGATCTCAAATTAGATTTGAAGAAGAGTTTTAGACGTGTTCTGGTCAGTAGAAAACTCGTTGGAAAAGGTGCGTTGAATGCCAAGATTATCAATGCATCTATCTATCTATCTATCTATCTATCTATCTATCTATCTATCTGTGGGGCAGTCCTTGTGGCGCAAGGGCTGTCGTAGTGAGTGAGTTCTAACTCCATTTATGCTATTACATTCACTTTTGGGCTAATACTCTTGGGACAGGTATAAACTCCCTCATCTACTCCAGATATGGCTAAATAGTACCACTACTGTCTTTCTGCAATGTAATTATCCTTCTTTCTGTGAAGATCTAAATAGTAGTTTACTAAGATTTTTGCTTAGATGTGTCCCAAGGCTATATGAACGAGGCACCCAATGAGACTCGAACTCAGTCGTGTAAGTTTACTAGTCTAGCTTGCTAACCATTTCAGTACCTGAGGCACTGGCCTTCAACAAGGATGGCTTTGTCATTAGATAACCCACAAAGGTTGATATGCCATAAAAGAAACTAAACGAAATATGCATGTATTCATGTATGTATGTATATGTGTGCGTATTAATTATTGATTCTGTTGTAGCCTTCTCGAAAATCACATGGCCTGTCGGTAAGCCTTAGAATATATTAACTGTATTTCTCTACGGAGGGGTAAGACTCCTACAATAAGGGAATGTCCTGGGTATGACACGAAGCTGCATTTAGTGGTGGAGCCCAGTTTTGGATCTGTAGGAAGTGTGGATTACTCCTTCGTTGGCATTACTTCCAGATCTACTCTAACCTGGAGTGGTAGTACCTGTTAGTGTTTTGAAGGTCAAATAGATCTATTTAAAATCATTCGTAGTCAAATGGAACATTTGGTATCATATTACACAAAAATGTTACATGGTATCATATTACATCGAAATTATATAAAGATGTACGCAATTCCGTAACCTCTTGGCATATATTAGCCCTTGATCCATTGACATGCCGTTAAAATCACTCATCAATCAAAAATGTCTTTCATTCTATTTTTCCAATAATCTTATTTTTCAATTGAGAAGGAAAGCAAGGAGTTTTGATAGTGGGCGGATCGGATGGAATGAATGCTGCAGGCTGAATGTGGCCCATCTACCACGGTAGCCAACCCCTGAGGAAATGGTATGCAGATCAGTGGTTTTTGCTTAGGTAACGGGTTGTACAGTTTCAGACCTACTCCCTCAACATTATCTTGGATCAAGCAGCAAGATGGGATCCGGGATAGCCGGTGAACGATCAATCGCAGTGAATGGTCAGACGGCGCCTTCCATGCAAAGGATTCCTCCCCCACGTTTGACGTCACGTGTATGATGGATGCCTGTTGACCCCTACCACGGTCAATCCATCTGCCCTTTGACATCCTGCTGAACGTCTAGCCACCCTCCTCGTCTCGCTTTTTAGGGAGCATGTTTAGCCACTAACCACTCGACCATGCGAGTGACAGATTCCTCTTCTCCTCTTCCTCCTACTCAACTACCACCACCATCACCACTTCTTCCCCATTCAACTATAAGCACGACAAAATTAAATGAAAGCAAAAACCTCGATAATCAGCCATAGCTAATTAATTGTGAATGATTACTTGTGTTTGTTCATTTTCTTTTTTTCCACTAAAATTCTGTTGCCCAGTTGGCTGGGGCTGTAGAATACACCTACTGCTTCTCTGCAGAGGGGTAAGACCCCCACCTCAACGAGTGTTCTGGATATGATACTAAACAATCTGATGGTAAGGTTCCAGTAATGATAGAGCTTTGGGGAATGTGGAGTACTTCATTGCCATCGCTCCCAGGTCCACTCTGACCCAGAGTGGTAGCACCTGGTTAGGTCCTATTTATGGGCCAAATAGAATTAATCTGTGTACTGATGCTAAACTGAATTGTCTGAGATGGGACTGTTTTGAAATTTAAGCTGCGTACTTATGCTAAACTGAGTAACTTGAAATCGAACTGTTTTAACATTGAAACTGTGTACTTAGGCTAAACTAAATTTTTTGAAATAGAACTGTTTTGTATACTAAACAGAACTGTTTGAAATAGAACTATTTTTGAGATTCAAGCTGTGTACTAATGCTAAACTGAATTGTTTGAAATAGAACTGTTTTGACATTTAATTGTGTGTAAACAAAAAAAAAACTATAGTTATACTAAATTGAATTGTTTGAAATAGAACTGTTAATGTGTATGAAAATGGATTTGGCATTAAATAACCAAAAATGGTTGATGTGCCGTTAAACCCAACTAAACCTAACCAAACTAAAATTCTGTACAGTTTGTTACATTTTACAGTAACATGGTTTTCTGATTATTATTATTATTGTCTATTGGTAAAGACCTATTCTCGATGAAAGTCCACCCTTCTCCACGAAGAACCATTTTTTTTTTCATTTTAAAACCTTCCCCAAATTTTGTAACTGTATATCAATTGTTGGCGAATAATTTCTGCCATTACCTCAACACAACTATACCAACTATTACCTTGAAACATTACCGGAGAAATGAAGGTGACAGTTATAACGATCGTTATCACAGCACTAGGAACCATAAAAAAAGAAGCCTAAAGCAAACTGCTTCGTCCAGAATTTGAACTCTTGTCACCGTGTTCATTTCCAACCATGATAATCGTTACACTAAGAGCACGTCTCGTGTATGTAACCCTAACGTTGTAAAAACGGCGAATTATAATGAGATTTTTATTGGAGTGACGCACTTAGAAATTTCTTATTTAAGGAATGAAGGCCAATTTGTAATTGAGTGACAATTTTGTCAGCTCTACGTTTAGACTGAATGTAATTTTGTAATTATCCAAATAGTTGATATAACGGAAATAACGATGAAATACTATATAGAACTTTTAATTTCTTCCTGAATCAATATCTTTAGGGACTGCTATTGCAAAAAGAACTCAACTAGTTCACGAGTAGTCTAGTCAACATTGAAATTTTGCAATCTTAGTACTGAACGTGTATTGTATCTCAAACTGCATGTGTATTATATTGTCTCTCTCTCCCTCCTGTACATATGTATGTATTTAAACAAATCACTTAACCATAAACTGGATGTGATGTAAGGCCAATTTTTAAGCGGGATAGAACTAGCTTGAAATTAGAATATTTTTCTGGTTGTTGTACCGAGGCTAAAGAGCCTAGTCTACCCTACTCTTTACTAATAGATGGGAGAAAGATGAGAAGAGATGGATTCATGCCTTTCCCTTTAGGCCTTAGCGAAAGGTAAACAACCACGTTAAGGATTTCAACTCGGGTCGTCGTGTGTCATTGCCAACGCCATGAGCCATGACGCCATGAGCCATAACGCCATGAGCACCTCGCACAAATCAGGTTACGTTATACATTAATGGGTAACGTCTCCCAATCCTGTTTTTGAACGGCTCGTTCGAGTTTACAGTGACCCACACATTACTGTTCAAATTCTGCGCCTCCATCGTGACTGTATTAAAGACGGTCAGTTGCTCGGGACCTTCAGCTGTCAATGAGTTTCGACAGATCCCACCTTACCACAAATGACGCTTTCTCGGACTCTACTTACGACATTTGCCAGTGGTTAGCTCACCATAAGGCTGTGTTTTTGGAAGTCTGCCGTCTTTCATTCTCACTACATGATCTGTCCAATACAACTGATACATTAACAAACAGTTACCAATATTACAAATCATGGCCCTTTGGAGAATCTCATAAACAGAAAATAATGAGCTATTTCCAAAAATTCTTCCAAGGCATCTTTGATGGAACTTTTCTAGCAACTTAATATGTCGGCAACAGGTAGCCCTGGGTAGTCTTTAGATAACTAAAGCAATGTCGCGATGACAAGATTCATATAGGCTAAGGTTGGTATTAATGGTAATTCATCGGTCTTAAAAGACCCTCTTCTTGAATTTTCCAATTTCAATTCGATCAATTTTTGGGTCAAGAGTGACAGCACGCTACATCAAATCGAAATGTAAAATAAGCCCCAGGATCGCAATATTTGAAAACTGACCAAAAATCAAAATATACTGAAAACAGCATTGGAGTAGGAATACCTTTTATGTAGCTTCTTGCATCTAGCCTGAATTTTGAAGGAGTGTCCTATCATAATAATTATCATTATTATTATTATTAATAATAATAATTACTTGAAAGCATAATTGTTTTGGATAAAAATGTCTTCGGTATTGAATAACCAATCACGGTTTGACATTTTCAGTTTTAGCCCACTAATTACTAACAATTGATTAATTAATTGATTTTAACGGCATTTCAATCCATCGAGGGTTATTTTATGTCTAACGAATCACTTTCATATACTTATTTTTATGTAGTTGTTTCTTAAAAGTTTTTTATTTGGACACAGTCCCATCGAACATTTGGTTTAGTTTCTTTGTTTAATGGGTTATTTAATGCCAGAACCATCCTTGCAGAAGACCAGCAGTGATACTATTTAATCCATAACTGGTGGGGGGGGGATAAAAGGGTTCATGCCTTTTCCAAGGGTCGTAGTCCGAAAGTGAACGTAATAAGGCAACTGGAGTTTGAATTCACTTATTTCGAGGCCGCAATCCAGAACGTTAGCCATTACGCCACGGGGACTATCCCCTATTGAATAAGAATAATTTCTACACAGATCTATTTGATCTATAGGTGGGACCCTAACAGATACTACTTCCGGGTCAGAGTGGACCTGGGGGTAATAATAATGAAGGGGTACTCCACACACCCTAGATCTTCAGAATTAGAGCCTCCGAATCAGATGCAGTTTCGTGTCGTACCCAAGGCATCTTTTTTTTTGGAGGAAGGGGTCTTACCCCTCTGAAGAGGATATAGTCAGTGTATTCGCAGTCACGCTGATAAGCCTACCAATTACTAGTGGTGTGGATTATAAATAATGTAGAATTAACAGCAGAAGTAGCAACGCCGAAAAGGAGCTGAATTTTTCCAAATTCTCCGGTGCACTTTTGCAATTTAGGAAGAACACGAAAATACAATATATATATATATATATATATATATATATATATATATATATATATATATATATATGTGTGTGTGTGTGTGTGTGTGTGTGTGTGTGTGTGAGTGTGTGTATTAATTTTTAAGAACTTCCATTATTTTTACAGCGGTCGGGTAGTAGCCGACATGCGCAGACTTAACGAGTTCGAGGCGCATCGTCAGCAATCCGCGTCTTGGGACGACACAATGCTCGTCTGTCTGTCACTGCTGAGTTAGCTTGGCAGGTAAACGTAAATATATCGTCTGTTTACTCATTTATGCTGATCCGCAACATGCGGTTAATGGTAATTCACTTCATCAGGAGAAATGTCATAGAAAAAGAAAATATTTGGAGGAAAGGGGAGAATAAAAGTCGTTTCATGCAACGTTAGAACTCTATTTAATCGAGGGGGTTATCATTAAGCTCTACTGCATTGTAACCAAAAGTATGGACATGTAACTGTTTCAAAAATACATACATCCTTTATATATACGAAGTTCATTCAAAATGTGCTAAGCTTCTCATTCAGAAAAAAGTGAATTGCTAATCATTTTTGCTGTGACAACACTCTACCACCTCTTATAAAGCTAGAAAAATCTTAATTAGTTTTTCTAGTCTTATATATATATATATATATATATATATATATATATATATATATATATATATATATATATCTGTGTGTGTGTGTGTGTGTGTGTGTGTGTGTGTAATTTCGTTACAGGTTTTCAATGCTGTAGAGTTTAGCAATAATTAATACCTTGTCAACTAGAAACAATGAAATTTTGGTATCTTTGTTTTAGAAGTTTTTAAAGAATTGTTGGTGTGTTCTTATTTGTAGTTGATACTATATATATATATATATATATATATATATATATATATATATATATATATATATATATATATATAATGAGAATTTTAGTAATATATGAATAGATAGTTTCAGTGCTGTAGAGATAGCAGAAAATGATACCTCATAAGGTCCGTTTTCAGTGTTCAGTATTCAACTAGAAATAACAAAATTCAGTTATCTTTGGTAAGAAATTATTGTTGTGTATTTATTTCAAAGAGATGCTATATATATATATATATATATATATATATATATGTGTGTGTGTGTGTGTGTGTGTGTGTGTGTGTGCGTGCGTGTGTGTGTCTGTGAAATTAAGTAAGATATGAATAGATAGTTACAGTGCTATTGGTATTGTGATAAATAATGTGTTTGTGCTTGTGAACACACGCGTGCGCCCCCCCACACAAACACATATATATGTATATATATATATTTATATAAATGTATATAATAGTTAATATTTGCTATGTAAAAAATTAGTGATAACCATGTTTTTAGATATTTCTTTGAGTTTATTTTAAAAGCTTTCAGAAAGCAATTTTAATCATCGGTTTGCATATATATTCATTGCAAATATCTATACAAACAAGAATAATGGGAGTTTATATTAAGCAGACATTTCATTATGCCAGTAAAACTTCTTGAACGATAAAATTTCACATTCTTGCCTTAATAATTTATCATTATCTATCAGTAAATGGAATTACATGCGTTATCCAAAAAATGCCGCCATAATATATCACACTTTAATGGTTGTGTATTATTCTTTATTCGTGAAGATTTCAAGAGAGTTATTTAATAGAACAGACGACGACGGGGTGGGACTTTTTTGGCGGAGGAATTTAGTGATTAACTAATATCATGCGGAAGGAGAGAGAGAGAGAGAGAGAGAGAGAGAGAGAGAGAGGAAGAGAGAGAGAGGGGGGCATCTAATTTCATGGAACTCCGAAAGTTGCTGAATTGAAGAAAAAAGCCACGTAAACAAAAGATAAAATGTCTGACAACGCTAATGTCTACAAGTGTCTTTTTGAATATTATAGGGTCTCGTATGGCAGACTAGGCTCTTTGACCTTGACATGACAACCGATCTAGGAGGAAAACTCTCAATTCAAACCCGTCTTGGTGAGGAATAGGCTCCGCCTGGCTATTTCTGCCGAAGACATACTACAGGCAAACCATGTTACGAGATAAGTGACCAAGGTCTTAAAACCTCCTTCATGGATTACATAGCTGTGTACTTCTTTTAAGGCACCATTTGTCGATTTTCTAGATCAGGTGAAAGCTTCGAATAGTAGTTTTTTCCCTTACGGCAGATAGGTTTTCCCCATCTAATGATTAACTGATTAATCCACTTTAAGGCTTATCAACCTATTTGGGGTTATTTAATGCCTATGGGTTACAGAATCGCACACTTTGTATGTCTTTATACACGTTCTTTGACTCTTAAGAGTGTTTTGCACACGGTTATATGATATCAAGTATTTCTATCTCATACAAATAATTTTCAAACAGATCCATTCGATTGATAGATGGAACCCCAACTCCGATTCAGAGCAACAAGATGGTGACAAGATCTTGCAGATAATTTACACACAGTTGTACGGTATCTTATCCAATGCTATTGATTTTTAAATAGATCTATTTGACTTATAGATGGGACACTAACTACTACCACTTCAGAGTGGACCTGGGAGTAATGGCTATGAAGGGGTACTCCACACTCACCAGAGTCCTGAACTGGAATATCACTACCAGATGTAGTTTAGTGTCATATCCAAGACGCTCCCTTTTTTGAAGGGACATAGCCCTTTGAAGGGGATACATTCAGCGTTTTCTAAGCCTAGTTGATGAAAGCGACCTTTCCACTTAGGAAATTAACAAGGAATATTCTTTCATCTTTCATTCCCCTCAATCTAGACTTGTACCTTACTAAATTATTTTTTTGCTTTAAATAATCGTGGGAATCCACGTGGTGTGATGGCTAACAAGCTAAACTGTGCCATCGTCGTGAGTTCGAACTTCAGTTGCGTTATTACGTTCATTTTCGAACTAATACTCTTGGAAAAAGATGGTTTTTGCAATAAATAACCCACGAAAGTTGTTATGCCATTAAACAAAGAAACCAAACCAAACTTGATAACCCTATTCAATTACATACACAAACACGAAGGTTGGAGGGAGCCTAAGGATATACTTAGAAATATATCTAAGATAAGAGAAGCGGCTGCACTTACAGCAATTTCTAGTGTAAGCGAATACGAACCACAAGATGACCTCTCATCCACGGCAAGAAAGCTTAATCAAAAGGGGTGCAAATGATCTGTTGATCCGGGAGAAAGGGGTAAATAACCTGACTGCACTCCCGAGCAGACCTTTATGCATACGCACACATATATAGTTATTTACAAAGCTCAATTTAGTTGTGGCACAAGTATGGGACTCACTAACAATGGTATGCTAATCAAGTTTGCTAACCATTACACCACATTAGGCACCGAGACACAAATATAACTAAATACCCCGTAGCTTTGAAATCAGATTTTTCTTATTTTTGAACTGACGTTAGCGTTTCAAACCAAAACCTCTCTGCCTGAAAAACATGTACTTTACCATTGAACTACCCTGGCAAGAGCTAAGATCGAGGGGATTTATTCATTTCAGACTCGTCTAGCATTTTGGCTGCGTGTCTTTGGGTCTAAGTCGGTCACTGACGCTACGTAAGGGGCATGAATGTGTGTACATATAACAGGGGCCCCCATACTGCCTTCAGATGTCTAGGGTTTCCAGTTTTGAATGTTTAGGTTAGAGTGGGGCCTGTCGTTGGGTCTACGCACTGCTAGGTGCTCGTAAGCGAGAGAGAGAGCAGTAGAAATCAGATGGAAGAAATTTTAAAATGTCAATAGATCAAGTTGCTGCGTACATATAAGTGGAATTTATGACTTTACAGAATCCTTTGCAAGGGAAGGAGGAAAAGATGGCGTAGAGTGACAGAAATAGTGAGAGTGAAGACGAACAAGAGGGAGGTAGAGGAGGAGGAGGAATATGATGATAATAATAATAATAATAATAATAATAATAATAATAATAATAATAATTATTATTATTATAATTTATTTATTTATTTATTTATCTATTTTGACTCAAGAAGCAAATATCAAAAAGACGAAGTGAACAGAAAAATATGAAAATACAAATCAAATAACGATTTAGAATTAGAAACGAAAACCAAATCAAGAAAAATAAATATGCTTTGGTGGAATGTAAAGGTAGAAAACACCTCCGCACTAAAAAAAAAAAAAAATGTAAATAAAATAAAATAAATGAATAAAAAATAAATAGATAGAAATTAAAATAAGATAGAATGAAATAAATTGATAAAATAAAAAATAAAAAAGTAAAAAAATTAAATAAAAAGTAAAAATAAAAATAAACATGAATATGGAAAATATTCAATAAAAACAAAACAAAACAAAGCAAAAATAGAACAGGAAACAAGGAAAATCTTTACCTTTTTAGCATCTCGTTAGATTCTAAGTGGATTAACTATACAGTAGTACTGACACAGCCACAAATTGAAAGATTCCTGTTTTATTTTAATTTAGAGATCAGATTTAGATATGATCGATAACCTGTCTATGCCTTTTCTATACGTATATTGACATCACTTTAAATAGATGAAATTTTGCTATCGAGGTAAATTGCAAGAAATGTAGCACATTGCATTATCGTAATGGCTTTCGTCTTTATTTAGTTTTATTGCGTCTGGCACAAGGTTACAAAGAGCATACAATACCAGTTTCTAAACGGTCAACCATCAAATCACTGATCAGGTTCGACACTGATCTATGATCAGCCAATAACTTTCAGCGTGATTTGATCGTTAGCCATCAAATTACTTTATTCGCTTTGCAAAGAAACCATAAAATGAAGAACATTGATTTATTTCTTTTAGTTTAAATGCAAGTATATTTCAGATACCCCCCCCCCCCAAAAAAAACAACAAAAATATATAATGAAATTATGTGTGTATGATTTAGTTTGATTTGTTTTGATGGCGTATCGACCATTGTAGGTCATTTAATGCCAAATCTTTTTTATACATATATCAAACATATAAGACATTTTGAAGATAACATTTTCAAACAAACCTGAATTCGTTTATTTTTCACACAGTTAAATGGTTTCACGTAATTTCTAACAATTCAGTTTAGCATAAGTACGCAGTTTAAATGTAGGAACTCAGATTAATTGTGAAAAACATGTCTATTTCAAGTTATTCAGTTTAGTCAAACATTTCTAATTCAAACAATTCAGTTTAGCATAAGTACGCAGTTTAGTTCTATTTAACCAATAGATAGGACCATATCAGGTGCTACCACTCCGGGCCAGAGTGGACCTGGGACCAATGGTAATAAAGAGGTGCTCCGTATTTCCCAAAGCTCCAGCATCATTGGAACCTCACCATCAGATTGTTTACTGTCATATCCAGGACACCCGTTGGGGGAGTCTTACCTCTTTGCCGAGATGCAGTTGGTGTATTCTGCAGCCCTTGCCGACTTTGCTTGTGTATGATTTTGCATTTTTACCTCTGATCAGAGTGTTGTATAGTACAAAAGGATTGAAATTGTTTGAAAGGATTACAAATGTGCATGCATCTAAATGATGAGAACAACTCTAGGTTGCGTTTTCAGGAGGATGAATACGTCATAATGTTAAAGTGAAAGTTAAGCAGTTCGAAATTGAAGAAAGTCAGAAAAAATCATTCATTCGGAAAAAGTGATTTATTATGAAATTTAAAGGAGTTGGATGTTATTTTAAGTAGATTGATTTATCTCCTTAATCTATTCACTTTATTTTGTTTTATATATATATATATATATATATATATATATATCTTCGGATGAAACTCACCACTTTTTCAAATAATGAAACTTACGTGACACGTGAAAGTGAGATAACTATATATATATACATATATATATATATATATATATATATATATATATATATATATATATATATATATATATATATATATATATATAAATGTAAATGTTTGTTACTCACCGATAATCTCCAGTTTTATACCACTAATTAGTTTATAATTTTCTGAGAGTATTTTATTCGAATTCAGAAGTGTTTTTATATACTTATTATCCAAAAATATTACAATAATTTAAAAAAATATTTTTAATAAGTCGTTTTTCTCCGAAAAAAGCCGAACGCGAATTATGAAGGTAAACATTACTTCCGTTTTCCCAGAATTTTACACGTGCTTTTTATTCTGCTTTTATCACCTTTCTTTCTTTTTTGGTTAACTTAAACAGAGACACTAAACTTTAAACCATATTTCGTTGGTTCAGTTGTAAGTATTTTTTTATTTTAACGAATTGTTTATAAAATATTTTATTTTATTTTTTCAACATTCCTTTTCTTGGTTTAACTTCAACGAAAGACATCCATTAAAAAGTTTTCTTTCTTAAACCATATTTCGTCAGTTCACAAGTAATGAATTGTTTACTAAATATTTTCTTTTTTCAACATTACTTTTTTTCTCTTAAACTTCAACGAAAGACATTTCTTAATAAGTTTTCTTTCGTTTTATTACTATCGATAAGACACTAAACTTTAAACCGTATTTTGTCAGTTCAGTAGTAAGGAATTGTTTACTAAATATTTTCTTTTCTTTTTACAACATTACTTTTTTTCTCTTAAACTTCAACGAAAGACATTTCTTAATAAGTTTTCTTTCGTTAATAAACTTTAAGCCATATTTCGTTGGTTCAGTAGTAAGTAAATTTCTTTTTATTCTAAAAACTTATTCTAAAAATTTTTTTTATTATTGATATGTCATTTATTTTGTTGTTTAATAAATATTCTATGGTGTGCCAATTATTATGTTGCGAAATATTAACCAGCCCAAGTTTTGTAATGGCACACGTCTTTCAGTAAAAAAATTAATGACCAACATCATAGAAGCAAAAATTTTGACAAGGCCTTTCAAAGGTGAAGATGTCCTCATACCGTGAATTCCTATGATTCCAACAGATATGTCATTTCAATTTAAGAGATTGCAATTCCCAATTCGATTGGCATCTACAATCACGTTCAACAAAGCACAGGGAGAATCTTTAGAATTGTGTGGCTTATATTTACACACTGATTACTTCCCACATGGGCAATCGTATGTTGCCTGTTCCAGAGTCGGCAATCCAGACAAACTACCAAGAATATTATGTATCGACAAGTATTGGAAAATTAAACATATTAGAAACATGCATTTTCTTTTTTTCCCATTTAAACAAACTGAGCCACAGCAACGCGTGGCTGGGTACAGCTAGTATATATATATATATATATATATATATATATGTGTGTGTGTGTGTGTGTGTGTATGTGTGTGTGTGTGTATATATAAATATATGTGTACACATATATGTACATCTATATATATACTTATATGTAAGTATATATATATATATACATATATATATATATATATATATATATACACGCTGCCTAATTGGATGGTTCTGTGGGATACGCCAACTATATATCTGTAGAGGAGTAAGACCCCGCTATCCTCCAGTGTGTGTCCTGGATATGACTCTAAACCATCTAATGGTGGAATTTCAGTCCAGGCGCTTTGGGGAATGTAGAGAACTACTTTATCGTCAATACTCCTGAGTTCACTCTCACTCGAAGTGGTAGTACCTATTAGGGTCACATCTATGGTCCAAATAGAATTGTTTAACATTTAACTGTGTGCAAAAAATAACTGATGTTAAATTGAATTGTTAGGGTTACATAGCAATACTTGAAACTATTTAACCGTGTACAAACAAATGATTAATACTAAATATACTTAATTTTGTTAGATAGGAATACTTGAGGCCATTTAACTGTATGCAAACAAATGATTAGTATTAAATAGAATTATTCGTGTTTGATAAGAATACTTGAAGCCAGTTAACTGAGTGCAAACAAATGATTGGTATTAAATACAATCATCAGTGTTAGATAGCAATCCTTGAAACCACTTAACTGTGTGCAAACAAATGAAGTTTGGTTCGTTTAAAATGATCCTGACAAACTATTCGTATACAAATATGTAAAAACAAAATTTTGCATTAAATAATCTACAAGGGTTGATATGTTATAAACCCCAACAAATTCAAACCAACTGTGTTGGTTTGGTTGGGTTTGGTTTCTTATTGCACTATTTCCTTCGTCCCTGCATCAGTTTTTCATTGCATTATTTCCCTTCAGTATTATGGAAAGACTTTTGTCCTAACGAAAACCTTTTAAAAATCCCTTCAATGATGTCATTATTTTCTACTAGGGCAGCAATTTAGTGCCGTTTGCAAGTTTTGTTTTATATTCAAGGACTAATTTATTACTAATTTTTTAGTAGTTTTTTTAAAAATATATTTGCTGCTTAGGCCGGATTACAATATTCTATATTAGGTCTTATTAGGGTATGCATATTTTTAAAACGGCTTTTGCCTTCCGCGAAATAAAATTTCTAACCATTTAGCCAATCAGCTCAATTGTCCTCGATACTATGAACAAAATATGATGGTCAACTTTAAATGTATCGTCAAAAGCAACCCCTAGATTATATTCTCGTCTTTTTAGTGAGAGCGGGGGGGGGCGTCCCTCCAAGCTTTACCTGCTTTGTAAGACTAAATTCATTGCGTGGTGCAGAAGGCATCCCATTCGGGGAATGCTGACGGAGCCAAAAATTTTTGCCCCTGCCTCTCATGGGCAAGGCCCCCACTATAAAACGGCCGTGTGGGATGTTAGATTAATACACCCCAAATTACATTCTCATTTACTGTTTCATTGCTTAATTTATATTCAACTTTAATGTTTTGGATACATTATGAAATACTTCACATTTTTCTATATCAAATTTTAATTTCCAAGTATCTTCCCAATATGATAATACATTTAAATCCATTCATGTTATTACTTCTGATAAAGGTCTAACATCATGAGCAAATAGTTTTACTTTTGGTTTTATATTGATTAAATCATTTATGAATATTAAAAAAAACAACAACAAAGGTCTCAATACTGATCCCTCAGAAACACCGGAAGATATATACGGTCATTTAGAAAAATTATTACCAAATTTTACCTTTATAGTTAAGTTTGTCAAAAATATTTAACAATATTTACTAATTTTTAGAAATACCGTAGTATTTCATTTTCATTTGGAAACTATATTGAGATACCTCATCAAATGACTTGCTAAAATCCATATATATAATAGCTTCATTATTCACTGCCATCAAATATTCATTTATAATGTTAATAATTTCCAAAATATTTGATGATGTTATTTATCATTGATGAAACCAAGTTGATCACAATTAATAACTTCCCCTATAAATTTTACTTTGGGATTTCTAATTTTTCGAAAACCTTATACAAGATATATGTTAGAGAAGCTGTTTTGTAATTACTTTTTAAATGTATAGTACCTTTTTTATGTTGCAGTATTACGATTGCAGTTTTCCAATTATATTTTACATGATTTCAAGTATTTCTAATATTAATAGTTTGTAAGTAGTTATGCTCTTTCAAGAATTCTTAACTTTACTAGTTCAACTATTAATAATAACAATGATTATTTGCTAACAATTATATATCTTTAATTACCAATTCTTATCAAATTGTAATATTAATGTTTTAAGTGCCAACGTATCAATAAAGTTCAATTATTTTCAGCACCTGAACGCTTTATCTTAATTACAAGATTAACTTTTTTAAGAGCAAATATCATAAAAATCAAAATTTTGTCTCAGATCTATTTTGTTTCAAATCCTAACAGGAACTACAACTTCCGGTCGGAGTTGACCAGAGAGTAATGTCAGTGAAATGGTGACAGCACATTTCCCATAGTTCTAGAACCGGGGCCTCATCACTAGATGCAGTTTATTATAATTACTTATCAGGGACTACACGCTTTTATGTGTTTACTCACCACCCATCACGTACAAGATGTATGGGACATCCAGTGAGAATCGAATTCACCAATAATGGTCTGCTAGCCTAGTTTTTCACCGTCACACACTTAATAGGCTTAATTTGGCACACGACTAATTGTTTGGGGTATCTAGTTTGAATCAACTTTCTGACTATGGTTTTTTCTTGCGTAGCTTGTTAACCATTACTCCTTGCCTTGTGTTCATTAGGAACTGTATGGTTGCTGAAATAATAAAATATTTCCCACTGACCCCAGAAACTGACATTCTAGTTCAGGTAAAAAACAAAGATTTCGAAGGCTGATTTTCTGGGCAATATTCATTTCTTACCTGACTAAGATCTGTTTATTTATATAAAAATGGATTTGGCATTAAATAACCTATAAAGGTTGATATGCCATGAAACCCAACTAACCAACCTCCTACAAATGGATTAAATATTACTGCCACTTTTCTCGTACAAAGATGGTTTTGCATTGAATAACCCATGAAGGTTGATATACTATTAAACAAGGAATCCAACCACTCATTAACTTCTGTGGCGATCTAGATAATAATACTGGTGATTTCACGCAATTAGCTTTGATTAATTCTAATATATATATAGAGAGAGACAGAGAGAGCGAGAGAGAAATAAAAAACTATTTTAAAAAATAACGTATAACAATATATAAACATGACTGATATGGTGAACAAATAGTAATCGCAATTATTTTTCAAACGGAATTTTTTGTATCTGACTTTTAATGGGACAATTTTTGGGGTATGGAAATCTGCAAGCCTTCTGATCATTGGACTAATGAGTAGAGTGTTCGCCATTGGCCCGGTAAACCGAAGTTCAATCCCAGGTCGAATCGTACCAAAGACTCAGAAATGGTACTTGATACCTCTTTGTTTAACACTTAGCACTATAAGGTACGTATCTAGGGTAAAGTGAAGCAACGCAGGGAAAGGAGTAGCGCCCTCCCCTACACCTCGTTGTAGTAGCTATTGAAAAGGGAATCTTCGGGTCGCCCTCTAATATGGTTGCCAACTTTACTTTTTTTACTTTAGATATAATAATCCTCGAGCATAACACTCAAAAATAGTTAACCGCAATAAGAATTATCGTCATTTTCATCCCCATACTTCTGAAATGGTATATTTTGAACCCGACCCTGGAAATGTTTTGCAATATTTTATATAATTTCCGGTTGGTATTTTTTGTTTCTTCCTTTAAAGATTTCGACTGTTCACTTCATTGTCTATTAAGCGGATGTCTGTTGAGTCTTCATGCTAAACATTATGTCAGTAGGCCCATTGTTTTAACGTTTATTATCCACGAAAAAAACAAATAGAACAGCTATCTATTAATATATACATTTCAGATTTTTATCGTAATATATAGATAGACAATACTAATTATGGCACGAGGCCATTATTGATGGAGTTCGTGAATGGAAAGGAAGTTCCGGCCAGAAATTTGCGAGACTAGTTTCACTCCATGCTTCTGCTGGCTACTCGGAATATCACTAGCCAAAAATGCATCACTAAAAATATGTTCGAGTAAAGCAAATAAAGGTTGTATATATAGAAATTTCTATAAAAACAGTTTCGATCAATGCACATTATATTTTTATGGGAATTTTTATTTGTATTGAAAGACATGTCAAGGTTTTAGGTTCTGCACCCTTGCATTCTTATTGATTATTTAATACATGGGAACTTGCACATATTGAGAAGAAAGAAAGTGATAAAGAGAGAAAGAAAGAAGAAATAAGAGTAAAGGAAGAATAGAAAGATGAAGAAAAAGAAAGAAAGTAGAAAAGGAAGAAAGAAAAAAAAAAGAAAGAAAGCAGAAACGTAAGAAAAAAGAAAGTAGAAAAGAAGGCAAATAGATAAATGAATAAAGAAACAAAGAAATATAAAAGAGTTGGAAAGAAATAAAAACAAAAGACAGACCATGAGAAAGAAAAAAATAAGCAAAGAAATAAGAAAAGAAAGAAAAGAAAAAAGAAAGGAAAAGAAAAAAAAAGAAAAATAGCATGAAAGAATAGAATAAGAAAGGAAGAAAACAATAGAGAGAAAAGAAAAAGAAGAAAAGAAACATAGAAATAAAGGAAAAAGAAAGAAAGGAAAAGCAAACAAAACTATTCGAAAGAAAGAAAAAAGAAAGCATGAAAAAACAGAATAGAAAAGAAGAAAAACTTTTAGAGAAAGTTATACGAAAAGAAACTTAGGAAAAAGAAAAGCAATAAAAGAAGAAAGAAAGGAAAAGAAAGAAAAACAAAAAGAAAATCAGAAAGAAGGGAAAAATGAGTGTCAGAAAGAGAGGAAAAGAAAATCAGAAAGAAAAGAAAAGAAAGGAAAAAAGAGAAAAACGAAAGAAGAAAAAAATACAAAGAAGTAAGAAAAGAAATAAAAGAAATAAAAGAAAAGTCAGAAAGTCAAAAAGAAAGTAAAAGAAAAAAAGAAGAAAAAAAGAAGAAAAAAAAGAAAAAAATGAAAAACAAAAAGGAAAAGAAACATTTACTATTTCTTTCACTTTTGACCCTTGGCTTCTGATCTAGTTTCCCTTAAATCTGCCAATAAAAAAAAGTTCGCTTGGCATTTGTTCAATGTTTACTGAAAATAGCAACTTGCAAATATTTCTCTGTCTTTTAATAATAGACGCTGCATGAATCGTAATTAAAGAAAATGAGAAAAATCATCTCAATAATTGGAGAAACGTTTCCGAACACTATGCTTCAGCCGACTAAATTTACCTTTGAAGGAAACGAAAGAAACTCTTCCTATAGGGACATTTTCTTTTCTGTTTCATATTCTCATATTATATTCATTTGATATTTTACCTGCATAAAATTGATAAAAGTAGCAACGACTCTTGGTCCTGGTTTGATAATTATATCTATTTTCTTTGTTTTATGGAATTTATTAAGCTCTAGTTAGTTTTGCACTGAAGTCCCAGATTGCTTACGATATCTGCTATTCGTAATTAGTCGCCCATCAAAGTATGGGGTGTTCTTGTGGTGTAATGGCTAACGTGGTGGACTGAGACATTGTGGTAAGCGAGGTCGAACTCAAGTCGCGATATTACGTTCACTTTCTGACTGATACCCTTGGGAATAGTATGAACCCTCTTATCCCTCCTAGCTCTGGGTTAAATAATACCTTTACTGTTTTAGAAGTATAAATTTGGCATTAAATAACCCACGAATGTTTATATACCATTAAATAAAGAAACTAAACCAAATTAAACCATCAAAATAGTGAAGAAGTTCATCGACGCTTAACTTTTCTTGCGAAACCTGGTATTCCTAAATGGTTACCCATCTAAGTACTGAGTAGGTTTATTGACGCTTAACTTTTCTACCTACGATACTTGTTATTCCTAAATGGTCACCCATCTCAGTACTGATAAAGCTCATCAACACTCAACTTACCTACCTATGATACTTGTTATTCCTAAATGGTCACCCATCTCAGTAATGAGAAGGCTCATCAATGCTTAACTTACATACTTTTATTGTAAAAAGTATAACTGGTTTATCACCGGAGAAATTGTCCTACAACTTTATATTTCTGCGGTATCCCATCGTGATGTGATTGTTAGCCAGCTATTTTAGCAGATCTGTTAATTGTGAGTTTTGTGTCCTAGCGCTAAATCTAAACTTTGCTTAGTATTTTTAGAGGGTTCTTTGTCTTGCAGATTATATAAAATGCATATTATTGATCATTACTTATTACCAAACTCTACGGCATAGGAAATTTCTAACCCAAAATAAGAAATAATCATGAAGGGTTGATATCCTATTAAATCAAATAACTTAACCTCAAAATACGAATATGTTATAAAAAAGTAAAGTTGTTGACCGTGGTCGAGGGCGATCCGAAGGCTCTTTTTTTCAATAGCTTCTACACCGAAGTGTAGGGGAGGGCGCTACTCATTTCTCTGGATTGCTCCACTTTACACTTGATCAGTACCTTATCAAGTACTATTTTTTTGAGTCTTTGGCATGACTCGACCTGGGATTTAACTCCGGTCTCTCGCGCCATTGGCGAACACAATTCACTTGGATTGTCCAAAATAAGGACACTTCTTGTATATATTCATGTAGCTTTGTTTTTGGTTACATTCTTTCTGTGGTGTTATGTTTGTTGATAAATAATGCATAATTATACCCGTTTCGTTACTATTAATAATTGACAAGTATTAGCCTTCATCTTCCCAATTCTTGTTGATTTCAATTAGAATAGATAGAATCACAACTGCTACTAGAAGTAGATAGATGGATTATTAACAAGTCAGAATTATTTATATTTAATGACTCATAGAGCTTATATATATATATATATGTGTGTGTATATATATATATATATATATGTGTGTGTGTGTGTGTGTGTGTGTGTGTAAGTTAGGATAGCGTAGATACAGAGTTAACTGCCAGTTTATCGTCTATGTAATCATAGCATCTTGGTTTGATGCTCGTATAGGCGGGAACCTGATAGTCACCAAGCACCGTCGACTGTGTTTCGGCTATCTTAATTTAGATATATAAGCTCTACCACCGACACTGAACTCTCTTTATTTGAAAATATTGCCTAGTACATTATCAATTATATATCCATTTTGATCGTATAATATTCCGAGAGAAATAATAAAATCCTGATATCACTGGTTCAGAAGAAAACCCTTTCTCAAAAATTAGTACCATGTATTTATTTATAGATGATCCTACATATTCACCTATGCACTGAAGGTCATGGAAGATGCTTTACAGCCAAACTAGAATATTATTTATTAAATCCATTTGTTTTTACATAACTTCACACACACACATACACATACACATATTTGATGGGATATCGGAAAAATTTCTACGTCCCTCAAATTATTTTTCATGAAAATGTCATTGTAAAATATCAAAACGTTTAGGCGGGAGTACTCGTGATGCAATGCCAAGACTGCGGCCACGAAGTAAACGAGTTCGAACTCCAGTCGTACCATTACGTTCATTTCTGGACTTATATCCTTGGAAAAGGTTTTGAACCCTCTTATCCCCCCCCCAGCTATGGGTTATATAATATCACTGTTGTCATTCAATGATGGCTTTGGTATTAAATAACCAACGAGGATTTACATGCCATTAAACAAAGAAACCAAACCTAAAAATTTATTCATTTTCAAGAGATATTTTTTGCTGGGTTATTCTATGCTTAGAGGTTAAGGAATTGCGTTCATTGTACATTCATATTAACATTTGGTGTGGTTTTTTTCTTCTTAAAAATTTTTTTCACACGATTCTACAGAATGCAAATAATTCTTAAACTGATCTTTTTAGCAAATAGATGAGACCCTAACGGAAACTATTTAGGGGAGAGGAGAAGAGATAGATTCATGCCTTTTTCGAGGACATTAGTGTGAAATGAAACGTAAACAGCTTTGTCCAGGATTTGAACTCAGGTCACCGATTTCATTATCTACAACGATAACAGTTACACTAATGTGATCTTTAACCTCTGACCACCTATACCGTACGTTTAATTTTGAGTAAATTGAAACACATCGTTCAGGGTGTTGCAATTTTATTTTTCGTCAGTGTATATAAGCAGCAAAATGTATAATATATGACCCCTGTATTCTTAATTTTCTTTGGCAAGTTGATTAAAAATAGGGTACAACACCCTTCCCGGCAGAAATTTGTAAGTTTGTTATTTTAATAACGCCCATTTCTCTATCTGTTTGTCTTTGTGAGAGGAATTTAGCTAGCGTGGTTGCTTTGAGCTTTATTTAAGTCGGTGATCGCTGTCGTCCTTAAAAAGAGATTTCGCTCTTTCACTCGTCTGCGATTTGCTTTGTCAATTTTCCGAAATCTACCATTTTGACTCGAATAAAGTGCAGGAACATTTTTGGTTTTCGCGGTTTCAGCTATCTATAAATTTTACATATATCGAGAAACCTATTCCATAACTTGGTTTGGTCGTGTGAATACTATGCACATAGCGTATCTCTGGCGGGAATAACCTGGTAAGGCCCATCCCTTTCCAGATCAGGTCACTGAATTTCCAAGGACGATGACCATTACACCACAAGCGCATTTTAGACTTTTTTCTGCTACACAGATTGAAATACCTAGGCTGAAGAGCATAGTCCGCAAGGATATTGGCGCTATGTGAAATGCAAATAGCCGAGTTAAGGAAATGAACGCAGTTACTCGAGTTCCCTTCCTATGATGATAACCGCTAACCTCTCCTCAGTTTTTATAGACACATGGCAAAAATTAAAACTTCATTGGCACACTTCTACGGGGAAATATATCAAGCTTCCCGCATGACCCATAGTTGATGTGGAAGGGCAGACTGGGTTTTCTTGCCTTGGTATGTGTTTACCGAACCCCTACACCACGGACAGGATGCGACACTTGGTCAACTTTTTAACGGAGTACAATACAAGTTTGAACTCAGAGTTTTCCTTCGAGTGGAGAACCCCTCATAGAAGAATGGTGCACGTATGTGTCAGATTTTCCTGAACAACACTTTTGAATTCAGAGTTTTTCCTTCTTCTAAACGGTTGCGTTACTAAGGTTAGAGTGTCCAATCTGTCCCATTATTACCCATGGTTGAAAGGAGAATAGATAATAACCCTTAACCCCGCACCTTCTTAATAGAGTAAAAAATCCAGGAGAAGGAAAAATTTCAATCGGGGAATCTGTGGCACACTATTATTTTTTATAAGCTCATTTAAAAATCGTGGCTGGCTCTATACTACCCAAGCCTTCGTCATTATAAACAAATCACCTATGTTGGTATTCCAACGGTTTACGTCTTTAACTGAAACGCTGTCATCTACTAATTTTAGATTTTCATAGCTTAGGACAATATCAGAAATATGATGCGCCAAGTGAAAATCGAACTCTTTATCGGGTGGGACTGTAGAATACGCCGACTGCATCTTTGAAGAGGGGTAATATCCCCCAACTCTCAACAAGTATCTTGGATATGACATTAAATAAACTCATGGTGTGGAGCTTTGGGGAATGTGGAGTACTCCATCATTTTCATTACTCCCAGGTCCACTTTGACTCGGAGTGGTAGTACCTGATAGGTCTTATCTATGAGAAATACAACCCTTTCACCATTTAGGTATGGATAAAAGAAAACTGTGGGTAAACGAATGAGTTATGTTGAAAAGAATTATTAATGTTAAATAATTCACGAAATTCTTTGTTGGTTGGTTGGTTGGTTGTTTTGTTTTACGGAGTATCAACCCTTTTTGGGTCATTTAACGCCGAATTAAAATTCAAATAATTCAGTTTAGTATAAGTATAGTTTTTTGTTTACAGTTAAATGTCAAAACAGTTCAGTTAAAAGTCATAACAGTTCTATTTCAAGCAATTCAGTTTAGCGTAAGTTCACAGTTTAGTTCTATTTAACCCACTTATAGGACCCTCCAGGCCAGAGTGGACTGGAGAGTGATGGCAATGAAAAGGGTACTCTGGATTACCCAAAGCTCCAGCATTACTGGAGCCTCACCATCAGATAGTTTAGCGTCCTAACTGTGAATTAAATTGAAAATTGAATCATTGGTATTATATAACCACTTTGTAACCACTTTACTGTCTGCAAACGAATGATTAATAGTAAATAGAATTATTCATATTTGATTGAAATACTTGAAACAATTATGTGCAAAAAATGAGCTCGAGCTCGTAAAAAAGTTATCTACAAAATATGTTTACAAATCATATAATTAATATATACGTATAAACAGGATTTGGCATAAAATATCATACAAAGGTTGATATGCCATAAAAACCAACTAAGCATCGATCTCTTTTAAAATGGTCTGCTTGTTAACCATTACATCAGTCATCCAAGATTTAACTGAACTGCCAGTTGTCCTCAACTTTTAGATGAAAAAGAGGAGACTAGACTAGAACTGACTTCACAGCAAACATTGGGTCAATTATTTGAATACTCACGAAACGTAACTTGGTTCAGTGTAGAAACAATTGAAGGGAAATATCCTAATTGTACTCAATCTTTTACCGTATTTTCCGGTATATAAAGCGCACATTTTGCCTTAGAATAATTCTATACCAATATCACACAGCGATACATTCACTGATATTATGGCTTGAGGGTTATCGACTGAAGATGGAAATCGACAGCTAAGTGTCTTAGAAGAGTTGCCGTGAATAGTAGTTTGCCAAATACCTTTGTAAACCGCGTGTCTTATGTACCAGGAAATTAGGTATATATGTTCCACCAATCTTCCATGTTAGAGCACTTGCATGTCATTACTAAGCTTAACTAGGATCGAAGTATGGGGTACCCAGTTAGAATCAAACTGACTTGCAATAATCTGTCTGTCTAGATCACTAGACATTAGACAACGAGAAGAGTCTGGGCATAAATGATAGTAGGAAAGTTGTGGTACACCAGTCATCCATACTGAGGTCTTAGACTGCTTTGAAAATCAGTATTACAAAGCCGTGGGTCCAACCTGAGTTCGAACACAGATATCTGGCATTCTAAGGAATTACGTAACTATTTCAAACATAAACCGGTTTGTTCGAAGAAAGTTTAAATTTCTTAAACAATGAACCCAATGTTGTTTCTCTCTAATGTTTAACAGAAAATTTCTAAGAGCTCAATTCGTTTATTTTTGTTGAGAAAGAGAGAGAGGGGGACAGGGGGATAGTGAGGGGAGAGGGGGAAGAGAGAGAGAGAGAGAGAGGAGGGGAAAGAGTTTCAAAACCAAAGGGGAAAAGAGTTATAGAAAGAAAGAAAGAAAGACAAATAGAAAAAAGAAAGATTGGAGAAAGAAAGAAAGAAAGAAAGAAAAAGAAAAGAAAATGAATTATAGAAATAAAAAGAGAACGAAAGAGAAAGAAAATGATAAAGAAACAGAAAAAGAAAGAAAACGACAAAAAGAAAAAGAGAGGGGAGAGAAAAAGAGTTATAGGAACAAAGAGGAAATGAGTTAAAGAAAGAAAAAAGGGTGATAAAGAACAAAAGAAAAAGAGAAAGAAAGAATTGGAGAAAGACAGAAAAAGAAGAAAAAAGTTATAGAAAGACAGAGAAAAAGGAAAAAAAGAAAAAAGAAAAAGAAAATAAATTAAGAAAGAAAAAAGAAAAAGAAAAGAAAAAAGAAAGAAAGAAATGAAGGAAGAAAGAAAGGGTTTCTGTTTTAAAATCTTTCAGCTATTTACTCAAATTTAATGACAGATTACACGTTCGAAACGCAAAGTACTTTTCACCCGCCCTAGGACCAAAAATAAAAATAAAATCTAGGATAAAAAAGGTCGTTTTCCTGTCAATCCCTTGCGCTGAATTTTGACGGTAACGTCAGCATATCAGTTTCAAATTTATCTTCTATTCATATGACCACTTTAAATCGCAATGTTTTCAAAAACTATAAACAGAAGATTAGATAGGAATGAAGAAACAAGGTAAAAAAGAAAGAAAAAAAAAAGATAAAAAAAACCCCTATAGAATGGCTCAGTCAAAGAAAGATTGCTGCTGACATTTTAGCTCTTAGAATTAATGAAGATTTGCTTAGTCTGGCATACAGACCTCAGATTGCTTGCTGTACTTGCAGTTCTTGACTGGTTACTCATTTAAGTACGGACCAGGTTCAAGGAATCTTAACTTCTGCACGTACTTTACTTCTTATTACATGCTTTGAATATTGCGGCTAATAAATCAATGTTTGGAAAAAACATTTTACCCCCACCAAATTATATTAAAAGTACAGTGTTATTTTGTGCGTGCGCGCGCGCGCGCACACACACACACACACACACACACCGGTGAAATAAATTTATAATGTCAATTTAACCAGGTTTGAGCTTCCTTCTAATTGCACTATATATATATATATATATATATATATATATATATATATATATATATATATATATATATATATATATATATGAACCTTATTAGGTGCTACCAGTCCGAGTAGTTTGAATGCCAAAAACAGTAAACTCAAGAAACCTCGGTTTAGTTCTGTTTAACCCATAGATAAGACCCTTATCAGGTGCTACCACTCCGGGCCAGAGTGGACCCGGGAGCGATGGTAATGAAGGGGTACTCCGCATTCTCCTAAGCTCCTGCATTATTGGAACCTCACCATCAGATTGTTTCGTGTCATAAACCGGACAGTCGTTTGGGGGGGGGTCTTTCCCCTCTGCAGTGAAGCAGTCGGTGTATTCTACAGCCCCAGCTGACAAGGCAAACCTGACTACGCAATCCTAATATATATATATATATATATATATATATATATATATATATATATATATATATATATATATATATGAAGAATTTATATTTAAAAGAAAAGTTTAGTATATCTCCATATTACTAAAGTTCTCATTTTTTGTATCTGTGAATATAACTGAAACTAGTAAAAATGGCCTATTATAACGAAATTTTATTCAAATTTTACACTTAAAAGTCTATAATTAAATATGCATAGAATGTTGAGCATAATTTTCTTTTACGTTTTCATTATTAATTGCTCAAGATTTCAATGAGGTAACGGCCATGACCACCGTTAAACTTTTGCGACAAAACCACGAAGATGCTTTGGAAAACTGTCACTTATCAACCTCCAAGGTTAGCAATACCAAGAGATTCCCAGCAGTTTTTCAGATCACATCAAAGGCCGAAGTTATAATATATGTACATTTTTCAGATTTTCTAACTGCAGTATGTACATTAATTCTGCTTGCTTTTCTAATCAGTGCAAACTAAAATGGAAGAATAAATAAACTCTTTTTACATATTGATACAATTCTGCCCAAACTGGTTTGAAGACCTCAGTAAAAGCTTGGATGCTTTTCTTTTGCTTATTTGGTATGCAAGCCTTAGGTTGCTGATATTACCTGCAGGAAGTGCCCGTGGTGTAGTCGTTATCGTCATAGGAATTGGATACGGTGACACGAGTTCAAATCCTGGACGAGACTGATTGCATTTCACATAGCACTAATACCCTTGGGGAAGGTATGAATCCAATTATTCTCCCTCCAGCTATGGGTAAATAGTAGGACAGACTAGGTTCTTCAACCTTGGTTAGGCAACTAGTCTAGGAGAAGGAAAACTCTGAATTCAAACCTGTTAAACTCCGCTTAAAAAAATTGACCTTGTGTCATATCCTGCTCGAGCGGAGGGGTTGGTAAATAGTACCTGCAGTTCTTAAATGGTTACCAATCTACGTACTTTACCCATTCCTCTAGGGCTGTAGAATACACTGACTGCTTCTCTGCAGAGGGGTAAGACCCCCCCCAACGGGTGTCCTAATTATATGACATCAAACAATCTGATGGTGAGGTTCCAGTAAAGTTGGGGCTTTAGGGAATGCGGAGTAACCCTTCATTGCCATCTCTCCCGGGTCCACTCTGGCCCGGAGTGGTAGCACCTGATAAGGGTCCTACGTATTTATGGGTTAAATAGAACTGAACCGCCGTTTCTTGAGTTTACTGTTTTTGGCATTCAAGCTACGTATTTATACTAACTTGAAATGTTGAAAATAGAACTGTTTTGACATTTAAACTGCGTACTTATGCTAAACTGAATTGCTCGAAATAGAACTGTTTTGACATCTAAACTGTGTAATTATGCTAAGCTGAATTATCAGAAATAAAACTGTTTTGACATTAACTCAGTGTATTGTCCAGTCGGCTGGGGCTGTAGAATACACCGACTGTTTCTCTGTAGAGTGGTAAACCCTCCCCCAACAAGTGTCCTGGATATGACACTAAAGAATCTGATGGTGAGGTTCCAGTAATGCTGAGGTTATGGGGAATGTGGAGTACCCCTTCATTGCTGTCACTCCCAGGTTCACTCTGGCCGGGAGTGGTAGCACCTGATAGGGTCTTATCTATGGGTTGAATAGAACTAAACTGCATACTTACGCAAAACTGAATTGTTTGAATTAGAACTGTTTGACTAAACTAAATATTTTGACAATTAAACTGCGTACTCGAGCTAAACTGAATTGTTTGAAATGGAATCGTTTTTGACATTGAAACTGTACTTATGCTAAACTGAATTGTTTAATACCGAACTGTTTTGACATTTAACTGCGTGTCAACAAAATCTATACGTATTCTAAACTGATAGGGTCTTATTCATGGGTCAAATAGAACTAAAATGCGTACTTATGCTAAACTGAATTACTTGAAATAGAACTATTTTTGACATTGAAACTGTACACTTACGTTAAACTGAACTGTTTGAAATAGAACTGTAATGGCATTTAACTATGTTTTAACAAAATATACACTTATACTAAACTGAATTGAATTGAATTAGAACTGTTTGAATAAACTGAATAGCTTGAAATAGAAAAAACTTTTGACAATTAAACTCCGTACTCATGCTAAATTGATTTGTTTGAAATAGAACTATTTGCATAAAAATGGATTTAGCGTAAAATAACCTACAAGGGTTGATATGCCATAAAAAATCAGCGTGGTTTGACTCACTTTTCTTTCTTTTTTTCTTTCTTTTTTCTTTCTTCTCTGTTCGTGTGTGTCTTAATTTCAGTTGACGTTGATGGTCTAACGGTCGACGTCACGGAAAATGTAATTGTTGAGCTGAATTCAAATTCAGGTTGCCGCCCTTTGTATTCTCTTCTCACTAATGGCGTTGAGAAACGCCATTGATAAAATAGCAAAGCACACTGTGGTCTCTTGCTTTGGCTGGTAATCCGAGGAAAAGGACAACTATGAATTAAAAACTACTTACTTCAGAAGCCGCAGCATCATCACTAACGTGAGAAAGGTTTGGTCCTCTGTTCCAAAGGGAGTCTATCGGTTGTAGTATCCATATAGGTATGCCTAAAATGGCCAGGCGATCCAAGTTCAAATGTTAATCGAGACTGCGTTTCCCTCCGGGTAAATAGTCTTGAGAAACACACGAATCTACATATTCCCTACCTAGTTATGGGTAAATAGTGCGGCAGACTAAGCTATTTACCTTTGGTATAGCAACCAGCCTAGAAGAAGGAAAACTCTCTCAAGCCAGCTGTATAAAAAATACATTCGCTCCATTTGAGACTGAGACCGGTAACTTCGTATAAGATAGAATGAATAGTTTCTTGCTTAAAGCTTCGAAGTAAATAAAATTGATATAAATATAAGATATTTTAAATGTCAGACATGATTTCAGCTTCATGATGAGTGAAAAAAATCCATCGTAACCTTCATATAATTTACTCAGGCGCAAATACAACAAAATAGGATTCCATTTATTATCCTAAAATATCAGAACTTTGAGTATGAGGCCCAGATGTAAAAAAAAGAGGAAAAAATGGCGTGGGATGTTCATGTGATTCCCTGGAAGTCTTTTGTTACAACTATCTGTGTTAGCAATTTCTTCTCGTGAATGCAACACATCGTAAGCAGTTTTGTGGAACCATCTGCAACTGATAATAATTAGTGGAGAGATTTTGTAAAGTGAAGCGTGCACGCATGCGTCAACAGCTGCAAGTCAACGTAAAAACAAAAACAGCAAAAATACTTTGCTTTTTCCCGCCTTTGGCTTTTAGCGCCTTAAGAATACAACGTTCCAAAGTGAATGCAGCAAGTGAGACTTTTATAGAATCGGTACAGATATTGTACGAAACGAATACTTCAAGGCTTTACGTATAGGTGGGCGGCATTTAGATGAGAGAATGTGGTTCTATGAATGTAGAAAAATTTATCAATCTATATATGGCTAAAATGCACTCCGTGTGTAATGGTTATGGTCCTAGGAAATGGACGCAGCGAGCAGTGTTCAAATCCTGGACGAAGCTATTTGGATTTCACACAGCTCTAATACTCTTGGGAAACCAAAACGTGGTAAAATCGAGGCGCTTTCTAAATATTCTGAAAAGATATTAGTCTTGGTATAACATTCTTTCTTGGGAATATAGATATAACAATCTTCTTAAATATTGTACAGTATAGCCCATACCTAAAGTTCATATTATAAAAAGATAATTTTCTTCTAAACCAAAGAAATTAGGACTTAGTTATTTCTAGTGGATGCATTCAAAATGGATACTATTAGGTGCTATTTATTGCTAAATTCGCAACAGTGGATATCTGTAACTAAAAATAAAATTGCAATACCTCTTTAACCAAAAATAAAATTGCATAAATATATATGAAGTATATATACTTCTGGACCACTACATTGGTTACAGAGTTTTAATGTTGTAGAGTTTAGTAATAAATAATTCCTATTAATATCCATTTCGATTATATAATATTTCAGTAGGAAAAATAAGATATTAGTATTTTTGGACTAAAAGAAATGTAACTTTTTATAGAAGTTATTAGCGTTGGTCTCTTTCTTTCTCTCTTTCACTCTCTCTCCCTCTCTCACACAAATTCTATCCTCTCTCTCTCTTTCTATATATATATATATATATATATATACCTAACCCTTCCGAATTGATAGGAGGTGACATAAGATCAATTTTCTCGCAGAATATTATTGGTTTAAATTCAGAGTTTTCTTTCTCTTAAATTAGTTTCCGTAGAAAGGCTCAGATGTATCCAGTATACCCAACTATTTACCCTTAGCTTAGGGAGAACAAATGGATCCATGCCTTTGGAATGAGCATAAGCGCAAAGAGAAGCACAAACAGCTTCGTTCAGACTTTGAATTCGACCCGCTGTGTCCATTTTCACAGGCGATAACCGTTACGGCATAGTTATTCTTTATACTTTCTATATCTATCTATCTATCTATCTGCAATATTCTATAAAGTATAACTGGAATTTGTTAAAGCTAATCCTTTAGTGGAGATTGCTAATCACTGCATTATATTTTGCACAGAAATAAGTTGAATAAGGTTAAGAAGATTGAATTGCGTCAGTCTCCCAAGAGAACAAATTTGTTTCACAGTCAAGTTGCATTTAAAGCGACGCTTTCAGTTAGATTATCAGAATTAAGGAAAAAGGATCTTGCACAGAATTTAGATGGGTGATCACTTAAGAACAGCGGCTGTCGTAAAAGAATGTACCAAATTGGCTTTAAAATCAGCGTTTAAAAAATTGACTTTAAATTGTTGTTATTCATTAATCATTACTTTATCTGGAACACAGGAATCAGGTTGCTTACTCTACCATTTGTTTCTAAATGGTCACCCATCTAAATACAGGCCCATCGCTGCCTTAACTTCAATGATTTGTCAGGACAGGTGTTTTCAATATGACTTAATCCTAAGTTAATCCTAACTGATGTTGATGGGCGTGCTAGATAACATATTTTTGAAAATGAACTAAAGAGACTGATATTAATATCAGCCAACCATCTCGTGTAACCCTAGTGGGAAAAGAAATGAATAATCATTCACTAGGAGTGAGCGTCATAGGCATGAAAGTCACGTTTACAACCAGATATTCATTTGTTTAATTAATGCCACTCCGATTTCCATTACAAAATAAAAAAAAAATGACATAAAAAAAGGAAAGACAGACCCCCAAATTTTAAGCATGAATTGAATAATTACAGCACAGCATAATTAACACGAATTTTTAATTGATGTCATTATGTTGTTATATGTTAGGTCAGGGCTTTTAGCTCAGTTATTAGGGCATCTACAAAAGTTTTTAGTTATGCTTACAATGGATCATTAAGCATGTCTTGAGACGCGGGAGATGTAAATATATTTAATCAACCTCCACGATACGGGCAGGGTGCGACACAAGGTCAATCATTGATGGGACTCTAACAAGCACTATCAGTCCTGGATAGATTAGACTAGGGAATAATGTCAACAAAGCGTGTGATATCATACGTCCCGGAATGTCCTCGTGGTGTAATAGTTAAAACGATGGACTGCGGAATCGTAGCAAGCGAGCTCGAACTCCGGTCGCGCTATTACGTTCAATTTTGGACAAATACCCTTGGGAAAGGTATGAACCCTCTTATCCTCCAACCTATGAGTTAAATAGTACCACTTCTGTCCTTCTAGAAGGATGGCTTTGGCATTAAGTCATCTACAAAGGTTGATATGCCATTAAACAAAGAAAACGAAGAACCATACGTCCCAGAGGACTAGAACTGGGGTCTCACCACCGGATGCAGTTTTAGTTCTAAGCCCAGCACACTCTTAAATAGGAAATATGATTACTCATTAGTGCCTACATGGTACGGGTAAGATTCAGCACAAGTTTAATTTTTAAGCAGCCCACATTTGGTTTGAATTCAAAGTTTTCCTTCTCCTAGACAGTTATGGATAAATAGGACATATTGGGCTCTTTAAACTTGGTACCGCAACAAGTCTAAGAGAAGGAAGATTGATTTCAAAGCAGCTTAACTCTACTTAAAAAATGACCCTGTGTCACATCCTGCTTATGGTGAAGGGGTCATACAAACAAACATAAAAAGAAAGGGAAAAAAAATCACTTTTTGTCGGAAAACTTTTTGGTAAGATCTATTGAAACTAATTTATTTTTAATATTGTTGGTGTCTTGTGGGGTGTTGTCGTCAGGACTTGTTCAATATTGCTCTCAATATTCTTGTGTAATTTCCGTCTGAAGAAGAAACTAGACGGCAATTACACAAGAATGTTGAGAGTAATATTGAACAAGTCCTGGCGACAACACCCCACAAGACACCAACTATACGGCCACTTGCCTCCCATCACGAAAACTATACAAGTTAGACGAACCAGACACGCAGGATACTGCTGGAGAAGCAAGGACGAACTCATCAGTGATGTACTCCTATGGACCCCCACATATGGCCAAGCAAAAGCAGGACGACCAGCTCGAACATACATACAGCAGCTATGTGAGGATACGGGATGTAACCCTGAAGACCTGCCAAAAGCGATGAACGATAGGGAGAAGTGGCGAGAGAGGGTCAGGGATATCCGTGCTGGCGGCACGACATGATGATGATGATGATGATTGATTATTTTATTGGACAGACTATTTCCCCCGTTTATGTTGATCCTAGTCGTAGTCCATCGAGTTCGTCCTTACTTCTTCAGCAGAGCCCAGCATGTCTTGCTTGTATTGGAGAGTTTGCGAGATGGGAGGTGAGTGGCCGTACAGCTATTGTTTTCAAGGGTGCTGTTTCCAGGATTTGTTCAAAGCAGCACACAGAATTCTTGTGTAGTTATCATCTGACTTTTTCTCCCTGTGTTTCGTCAGATTCTTATTGGTGCAACCATATAGAAGTACTAACACGGAAATAAACTGGAAGAATTCTCGTTTTATTCTATCAGAAAGATTCTCTCCATTAATAAAAATTGAAAAAATTAATTAGAAAAAGTTATACTATTTTTTATATAGACAGACTTAAAAAGGTTGGTTGTTGATTATGTTTTATGGCATACCAACCATAATGGGTTATTTAATGTGAAATCATGCGTATACACATGATTTTTTTAGTGAATAGTTTCTAGGTAACATTTTTAAACAAGTCAGAGCTCATTTTTTTTACACACAGTTAAATGTTTGGAAGTATCGCCTTTGTGTGCACACAGTTAAATGATTTCAAGCATTTCTATGTAATAAGTAAGTAAAGTTGGCAACCTTAGTCGAGGGTGACCCGAAGGCTCCCTTTTCGATAGCTACTTTCTCGGGATTGCTCCACTTTACGGTTGATCCGTACCTTATAATGCTGAGTGTTAAGCCAGGAGGCATCAAGTACCACTTTTTGAGTCTTTGGTATGACTCGACCTGGGATTGAACCCAGGTCTCCCGGGCGATTGGTAAACACTCTAACCGCTAGGCCAATGTCCGGTACTGTTGTTGGCGACTGTAGTCGAGGGCGACCAGAAGACTCCCTTTTCAATAGCTACTACACTGAGGTGTAGGGAAGAGCGCTACTCCTTTCCATGGATTGCTTCACTTTACGCCTGATGCGTTGTATTGCTGAGTGTTAAGCAAGGAGGTATCAAGCACCATTTTAAAAGTCTTCGGTATGACTCGACCTAGGATTGAACCCAGTTCTCCCGGACCATTGGCAAACACCCTACCCACAAGGCCAATGAGCCGGTTTATTTCTATGTAATACTAACAGTTTAATTTAACATTAATCATTTGTTTGCACATAGGTAAACGCTTTTAAGTACAGTAAATGATTGAATAGTTCTATTTGACCTAATGATGAGACCCTCACAAGAACTACCACTCTGAGTCAGAGTGAGCCCGGGGGTCATGGCAATGAATGTGTACGCCACGTCTCTTAAAACTTCAGGACTTGAGGCTTACCATTAGATGGTTTAGTCTAATATTCAGGATACTCGTGGAGGATGGGGGTCTTACCCCTCTGCAGAGATGCGGTAGGCGTATTCTACTGCCTCAGCCGACTTAGCAGGCTGAAAAAGACTTGGCTATATTAATTAGCTCTCTGGTCCATGAGTGGCTATCTGGCTTTGCCCCTCCAAATACTAGCACTAAGAAATTCCAATAACGATGGACACTATCGTATATATATATATATATATATATATATATATATATATATATATATCTTAAGGTATAAAATACAGTTAGGTACTTGTAAGTATTTGAGAATAACTTCCTGTTACCGTCATTTTTAGATCATAACAAAATTGAAGATTAAAGCATTTATTTAGTGCGTCAATGACCACGCATCAAGTGTCGGCTTTTTTTTGTTGTTGAGTCATTTGATATGACCTCTTCATATCAACTAACACTTTTGCTCAACAGTATTACTTGGTGAACAAGCAATTTTCTTACTGGAGATGTGTGTGTGTGTGTGCGTCTGTGTGTGGATTATATATATATATATATATATATAGAGAGAGAGAGAGAGAGAAAGTGAGAATAGAGGTTGGTGAAAGAAAACGAAATTAGGCATCAAGATTTATGGATGATGTTTTTGTAAGTCGGCTTTTTGGTGTCTTGTATATTTTGACCCCCATTATTTTTCTGTCTATCTGTGTGTCTGTCTGTCTTTGAGTTCTTTCTTTTGTGTTGTGCATACTTTTTTTTAAAAAATCTCACATGCATAATTCTTTTTCTCTCACGCATGATTCTTTCTTTTTCTCTTTAAGCAATACGCGATTCTTTATCCTGTAGGCTTAAAATAATGCTTGACAAGTTGACATGCCGCTAAAATCTATCTATCTATCTATCTATCTATCTATCAAACAATTCCTCTCTCAATTCTACACGTTTACTTACATAGACTTTCACACACACACACACACACACACACACACACACACACACACACACACACACACACACACACACACACGCACACACACAACCATTTACTAAAAACACTTACATAGATCCATTAAAAATCTATGCTTTAATACTGTCACGTTCTTAGTCAATCACACTTAATGTATGCTGACGTTTATTCATTCACACTGTTTAACTTTTTAACGCTGCTAGTTTTCCTCTCGGCTATTTTCAAGCCCAATTGATGATGTTGTTTAGATACGAATAAAAAGATAAAACAAAAAAAGAAAAACTAATTAAAAAAAATGAAAGTTTGTGAGATTGACTGACGGACTGTTCCGAATCAAAGTATGTATTTCTTAAATCTGGTTTCATATATCTTATTTACTAATATACCCCAGACTCTTATCTATTATTTTCTGTTTGTATAACCTTAATACTATTTTATGACGGGAAGAGATGATATTCTGTGGCAACTTTGACAAACAAAGTAAACACTTCCGTTAAGAGGAGAGTCAAGCAAAGATCTTAAACGGTTATTAGTTTTTATTATAAGAAAAATGTTTACAAATAAAAAAAATGGTTAATTTCTTAGAGGAAACGCCTTTTCATTTATGAGACTTAGTTTATTAAAAGATTCTGCATAGAATTTCTAAAATAAGAAAGATGTTGACGATGAAGACTCAAATATATATTGTTTGTTTAAGACGGGTATAGTGTTATTTTGATTATGAATTTTTCCCACAAGCTGTTTTTTTTTCACTGAAGTCAAAGAGCAAATATTCTCAGGTCACCTGGGTTCATCTCAGTATTCTAAATGATTTTCACAATGCTTTGGTCTGGATGGCCACTTGTATCCAGATCACCCAGTCTATTTTCCAGTATCTTCGGGACCGTTCCAAGAGCTCCAGTTACGATTGGTATCACTTCCCTGTTGTTAATTTTTTTGCTCTCTGACAAGCTGCTTATTATTATTATTATTATTATATGCATTCAAACCAATCTCAGCAATGCAGTGGTCTAGACGATCTCAAATCTACCTCAGAGTTTCAGTTCCCCCAGTCTTTCCCAGGTTCATTAGAATTGTTCTACGGGTTCCGATTATTGTTAGTATCACTGTCAACTTTATAATCAATCATCATAATTATTTTCATTCTACGCGAGTTTTTCACACCAGTTTTAACAAGTATTTTTCACTGAGGTCTGATTGACAGCAAATCACGACAACTTTCCACGGCTCTTCTAAGTATCCTAGCCGATTTTGATAGTGCTGTAGTCATGATGGTCTCAATTCTTCATTTGATATCCAGTTCATTCAGTCTCTTTTTCTGGTTCTTCAGGACCGTTCCAAGGGCTCAAGTTACGATTTGTTTCACTGTTACCTTCATGTTCCATAGCTTTTTTTTTAGTTCTCTGGCAAGATCCAAGTATTTGTCTATCTTTTCGTTTTCTTTTATGATCTGTTGGAAGGACAAAATCCAATAGTTGACAGATTTTTTTCTTTGTGTTGATTAATAAGAGGTCTGGATTTCTGACAGATATTTGTTGATCAGTTTGGATTGCAAATTTCCAAAGAATTTTATGCGTTTCATTTTCTATGACGGATTCTAGTTTGTGTATATACTATTTGTCAGCATGGCCAAATTTTAATCTCTTGAACGATTCCCAGTGAATCACCTTTTCTACCCAGTCATACCTACTCTTACACTCCTTTTGTGATAGTTTGTTGTATTAGCTAATTATATAATTAATCGTTTTATCTCTGTCTCCATATAATCTACACTTACAATTCTGTTGCGCATTATCAATTTTTGTTTTGATATAATTGGTTCTTATGGCGTTGTTTTTACTGCTACTAAAAGAGATTCAGTTTTTCTCTTGAAGTTTCCTTTTTTTAGTCATGACCAGGTCTTCTTGTGTGCAATCTCGGCAGTTTTTCACTTGAAGTATTCATAGAGATATTTTTCTCCATATTTCTGTTTTCTAGGTTTTTTTTTTGGATTGGCCTTATGTTGCTATTTCTGTTACTAGTTGCTGTAATTGGTTTCCTTTACTCTTTTTAAAGTATTCCTCGAGTCTTTGTATTGATGCGTCAACACAATCTTCGATGCTGGCGATTTCTCTCCCTTCTTTATTTTTTGACATATATTGTCGAATGTAAGGCCTTGTACATAGTCACCAACTTCCTTGTCCTTTGGTTCATTTTTCTGACTTCCTCTCCTGTCCATTTTAAGTGTATAATTCTGAGTTTTTCATATCAGTCCTAACTAGAGGTCCTCACTATTATCTAAGTGACAGGTCTCCTCAGCTCACCAGGTATCTTCTTAGAATTTTAGCTAATCTCAGCAGTATAGTATCTTGGAAGGTCTCAATTCTTCCGCCGATCTCCAATATTCTCATTTCTTTTCTTGTTCCAAGGGGGTGTCCACGTTGTGTAATGGTTAAAGCGATAGACTGCTGAATCGTAGTACGCGAGTTCGTACTCCAGTCGCGCTATTACGCTTATATTCGGGCAAATACTCTTTGGAAAGGTATGAACCCCCTTTTCCTCCCAGCTATGGGTTAAATAGTACCACTACTGTTCTTCTAGGGAAATAGCTTTGGCATTAAATAACCAACAAAGGTTGATATGCCATTAAAGAAACCAAACCAAACCAAATTGTTCCAAGGCATTTCATTAGGATTGTTATCATTGTCTCCTTCATGTTTCGCAGCCTTTTCAACCTTTTCAGCCTTATGTATTTATTCAACGTGGCCACCCATTCGTTGTTATTAATCCCGGGTTCAGGCTGATCCGGAGTAGTTGGACCAGTAAGGGTCTCATCTATAGGTCAAATAGATGTTTAATTATTATTAGTTGTATTTGATTGGAATACCTGAAATCTTATAACTGTATTCAAATTATTAGTATTAGCTTGGAACACTTCAAACTATGTATAACTGTGTGTTAATTATTTGTATAAAGAATAATTACTTGGAGCTGTAGTTGTTTAAGAATGATCACTTGAAATTATATAATTGCTTGCAGCAAAAAGAAAAAAGAAAAGAAAAATAATGATTTTAGCATCAAATAACCAAACAAAGACTGATAAACAAATTGATCAATCCACAGTCCCCATTATGTAGCAGTTAACGAACTGGTTTTTTCTAAGTAGTGAATTCGATACTCATTGGGCCAAATCTAAAGCAAATGAAAAGCTTTAAAATGTTCCTTGACAAGACAATGTTGGAAAGAACTTTTTCTTTAAAATATTTAATATTTTTTTTATTTCATCTGACTAGATAAGTAAGTAAAGTTGGTGACCGTAGTCGAGGGCGACCGGAAGGCTCCCTTTTCAATAGCTACTACACCGAGGTGTAGGGAATGGCGCTACTCCTTTCCCTGGATTGCTCCATTTTACCCTTGATACATACCTTATATTGTTGAGCGTTAAGGAAGGAGGCATCAAGAACCATTTTAAAGTCTTCGGTATGACGCGAACTGGGATTGAACCCAGGTCTCCCGGACCATTGGCGAACACTCTACCCACTTGGCCAAGATAAAACTAACCCATAATCTGTTTCAAGGTAATAGGCATAGAATATATATATATATATATATATATGTATGTATGTGTGTGTGTGTGTGTGGGTGAATATGAATGATTACATTCTTGTAGAACACGTATGTTCATCTCAGTTTTACCTTCTTTCTCTTAATATTCATATATTCATATGTTTATTGTCTCTCTTTCGCTCTCTTTCATAAAAGAAAACATTCTTCATTTCCTGTGTATGACTGTAAAGTGCATCCGTTAGTAAGGCTACTGTGTTGGAATTCTGGGCAGTGTGGAGTCGCCCGACCTTTGCTATTACTCTCAATTCCGATCTGAACCGGAGTAGTAGCACCTGTTAAGGTCATATCTAAGAGTCAAATAGATCTGTCTAAAAAGTCAGCCCATAATCTAACAGATTCAAGGTAATGCCGAAAGCTTTTTGAGAATTAGGAGCAGAAACCAGGCCATTGGCCTAATGAGTAGAATGTTCGCCAATGATCCGGAGACTGAGGTTCAATCCCCGGTCGAGTCATACCAAACTCAAAAAATGGTACTTGATGCCACCTTGCTTAGCTTTCAGCACTATAAGGTTAGGATCAAGGGTAAAGTGGAGCAATCCTGGGAAAAGAGTAGCGCCCTCTCCTACACCTTGGTGTTGTAACTATTGAAAAGAGAGCCTTGGGATCACCCTCGACTAAGGTCACCAACTTTACTTCATATATATATATATACGAGAGTCATTCAATAAATGAGGTAAATTTCGCCTCAGGAGTTGGTAATAGAAAGCATGGTTTATAGTTGCATCCTTTTTTTTTAAAGATATCAATTGTGAAGGGTCCTTTCATGTTCCAGAAAACTGTCAGAATGACCTTCTTTTCTGATCACTATCCCAAGAACATTTTCTTTACCGGAGAGTCTGTTTGTTTCAACTCTTTGGATTGTCTTTTCCATTCGGTCTTTTTATGGAAAACCAACGTTTATTCCATTTGTAAACATTTTTTGACAAAATCATGCTTCTCCGTACGCAACACACATACTTCGGTAAATTTCACATGGTTTGCACTTTTCAAAAAATTGCCTGGAGTACTCACCGTCATTTTGAAATGCCTGAAAATTGAATAGCCTACTTTTTATATAAATGTATATGACTCGTTATTGTGATTGCCATTTCAATGTTCGCTCCCCCTGATAATGGTTCCAGTTGCGGGGTCGAATATACTTGGGAAAAGTACGGTGCATTTCTAAATTCATTCCATCCAAAAGTCAAAGGACTCATATGAATTCTTGAAAGGTTCATCGACAGAGTAGATAGACACGAAATATCTCTCCTATTTAACCAAACTTGTTTAAAAGAGAAATATATATATATATATATATATATATATATGTATATATATCACCCATAACCAAATACACTTGGAATTATCAATTTCGGTATCATTTGAAGAAAATTAAATTCTGATAAAAATTGGTTAGCAAGTATATATTTACGGGTGATAACACACACACACACACACACACACACATATATATATATATATATATTACTCACGAGCTCGGTCTCAATTTTGTGTAATGAG
Source organism: Sepioteuthis lessoniana (assembly GCA_963585895.1). NCBI lineage: Eukaryota > Metazoa > Mollusca > Cephalopoda > Myopsida > Loliginidae > Sepioteuthis > Sepioteuthis lessoniana. The sequence goes on from OY757907.1 coordinate 56,480,225, forward strand.
GAATTCTGTTATGAAAATACAAAGCCTTACTCAAAACCAAAGTGTGAATGTATTTACTTTCGTTTTGTTAATGGCATATCAACCTTCGTGAATTATCTAAGGCCAAAGCCACCCTTGAAGAAGGACAGTCGGGGAGCTATTTAACTCATAACTGGGGGATAAGGGATTTCATACTCATTCGGAAAGATATTAGTCCGAAAGTTAACGTAATAGTGCGACCGGAGTTCGAACTCGCTTACTTCAATGTCGCAATCCAGCACTTTAGCCACTACACAACGGGAGATATTCCTCTGTGTGTGTGTGTGTGTGTGTGTGTGTGTGTGTGTGTGTGTGTGTGTGTGTGAGAGAGAGAGAGAGAGAGAGAGAGAGAGTAACTCGATTGAATATATTGCTTCATCTCTTTCTTTTAATCTTTTACTTCTTGTTCTTTTTTTATCTTTTTACTATCTATTTTGTTCTTTCTTTCTTTCTTTCTTTCTTTCTTTCTTTCTTTCTTTCTTTCTACTATGTTAATGACAAAATACTTTTTTCTTCGGTTCAGTTTTTTGGCGATGGCAAATAGCATACCGTGATGTCCTCCAGCAAAAGAACCACGAAAACACGGGAAGAATTCATTTTATTTATAGTGGGAGAGAGAAAGGGGTTACCGAATAAACAGGGTCTTCATGAAAAGCACGATTTCACCAATATAGTGACTGTCTCTCATTTACTTACCTCGGCACTTTACATTCTTGCTTACTTTTGCTTGCATGTCACTGAGACACAATTATGACTTCAATCAACTTTGGGGTTGATGCTAGAACACAATGCTTGTACAACATCGCTATCATATATCATAGTAAAATAGATCTACTTTGCATCGCGATAACCCTTTTTCTTAGCAACGTCGTGCTTGACACGAATGAATATCAATTTAACAAGACAAGACATTTTAAGTTCATGCCTTTCTTTATATCTGAATATCAGTTATCTAGAAGTTTATTGAGGCAAAATGTCTCTCTCTTATTCTCTTTTTTCTCTCTTTCTCCCTCTCTTTCACTTTTTCTGTCTCTCTTTCACTCTCTCTCTCTAAACCTCTCTCTTTCTCTCTCTCTCTCTCTCCCCCTTTGTTTGTTCTGTACCTCTCTCAGTCTATTCGTTTCATTATCTTTTTCACCGTTTCTATTACCTTCTCTCTACTACTCCCTTCGCTCTTTCTTTGTCTGTCTCTGTCCCTCTCTCGAAATCTGTCCTGTATCACTGTCTGCCAAATCGTTTAACCGTCTCTTTCTCAGCTTCTGTTGTATTTTTCTTGCTGGTCTTTCCCTCACATTTTCTTTCTTTCTTTCTTTCTTTCTTTCTTTCTTTCTTTCTTTTCTGTATGTTTTTCAGTCTATTCACTTAATTGTCACTTTCTCAGTTTCTGTTTTCTTTCTGTTAATCTTAACCTCTAGCTCATCTCGATATATACATGCTTCCCTATCTATCTATCTATCTATCTATCTATCTATCTATCTCAGTTGGCTCATATCTCTATCTCAATTGACTTATATATATATATATATATGACTTCAGGTGCATCTAACAGCAGTCACCATATTTTTCATTCATTTGATTCGTTCTAATTTTTCTCTTTCATAACCGATTTTCCTCTTCGGCCAATTAGAATCCAATGCTAATTACCTAGATTTCGCAATTGTAAGCAAAGCAATAAATGCCAACATAATTTTCGATGAGGAAACATCTTCTTCCTTTTTTTTTCTTTTCAAGGACGCCGATTATTTTATCAGATGCTACAAAGCAGAGAGATTAAATCCACATTAGAATCATTACTTACGGCAGATTAAAGATTATTGAGGATCAAAAGAGTAACGTTTCTTAAACTAATCAAAAAGTCAGAATGATATGGGGACGAAGCATTTGATGGTTTGAAGATATTCATTGAAAGAAGATTTCTTCTTCTTCTTCTTCTTCTTCTTCTTCTTCTTCTTCTTCTTCTTCTTCTTCTTCTTCTTCTTCTTCTTCTTCTGTGCGGACATACAGTTATTTGCGCACAGAAACAGACACACATACGCGCACAGGATGGCAATTATGTACTCGTCTGTCAAGGAAAAGTAATCTCTCCCTCTCTCTTTCTCGATCTATCCTGTATCTCCATCAGTCTATTCTCAGGGAAGTCCCCGTTTCGTAAAGGCTTAAGTGCCGGATTTGCACCCTCAAAGTTAGCGAGTTCGAACGCCTATCGCACTATTACGTTCACTTTCGGACTAATACCCTTAGGAAAGTTCTGAACCCAGTTATGGGTTAAATATCATAGCTTTTCCTCTACAATGATGGCTTTGGCATTAAATATCCCACGAAGGTTGCTATGCCATTAAACAAAGAAAGCAAACCAAACCGTTTATTCGCTTCACTGCCCTTTTCACAGTTTCTTTTGCTTTCTCTCAACTGATCTCTCTTTCTCTCTCTCTGTCTCTGTATCTGTCACTTTCTCTCTCTCTTTCTCTCTCTCTCTCAGTTTATTTGGTATCTCTCTCGTCGATTCACTTCACTGACTCTTTCTCAATTTCTTCACTTTTTTTTCCTACTGATCTCGCCCTCTTTCTGTATACGTGCTTATCTATCTATCATATTTTATAATTTTTTTAGACGTTAAGTGAATTTTCTTCGAAATCAGAGATACTAGGATTTTATCAAAACCGATATTATTAAGAAATATTTATTACTAAACTCCAGATCATTAAAAATAAGAGTATTTATCAACCAAAGCACTTGGGAAAAGAACTTAAAAAGAATGTAGAAAAACGACTAGACAGAATTGAAAAACTGTTTACTGTGTCAGTGGATTGCTGTAGAGTCTAATTATAAATAATACCTAATGATATCCGTTTTGATTGTATAATGTGCCTCTAGAAATAATACAATTCTAGTATCCTTGCTTTAGAGGAAAATTATCATTTTTAAATAAAACTTTCGAAGGTGTGTATTTGTTTATGGGCTATAAATAAGTAATGTTGACGACCGTAGTCGGGGGCGATCTGAAGTGTCCCTTTTCAGTTGCTATTACACTGAGGAGTAAGGGAGGTGGCTACTTCTTTCGCTGGTTTTCTCCACTTTACCCTTGATCCATACCTTATGACGCTGAGTGTTAAGCAAGGTGGCATCAAGTATCATTTTTTGAGTCTTTGGTATGACTTGACCTTGGATTGAACCCCGATCTCCTGGACCATTAGCGGACACTCTACTCATTAGGCCAATAGACTGCAATACTGTATCGTAATATTTTATTATCGATCTCACTTGAATTAAATTTATCTTCTAAAATCATTGAATTTTGACAACTGATTTTATTTTGTGCTGTTTGAACTTCATTAAATATCAGAGATACCACATTAAAGGAGATGCTAAAAATTTTTTCGTTCTCAGAGAATTTTTAGAGAGGGTTAAAAGAAATCGAGAAATGTTGTACTAAAATGGTTTGGCTTCTTTCTTCTTCATATCAAGCTTCGAGAGTTATTCGATGCTAAAGCTATCCTTGTTGAAGAACAGTTGTGGTACTGTTTAGCCAATAGCTAAGGGGAAAAGAGGATTCATACCTTTTCAAAAAGTGAACCTAATAGCGCGACTAGATTTCAAACTCGCTTACTATGATGTCGCAATATAACTTGTTAGCCATTACGCAATAATATAAAAAAAAACGCAGTAAATATGAGTAAAAGCATAGGAGGTGAAATAAAAAATTAACGAGGCCGAATCTTTAATTTTTTTTAAGCTTTAGAATTTAGAATTGAAATAAAGGTGTGTGAATTTATATCATTAATCATACATAACTAGGAAACTTATATAATAAACTTACACTAAAACAATGTACTTCGAAACTAAACTTGATTTATATGGTAGGTGGAGCCTGTTTTACACGAAACTGTGTCCGGTGGTGAGGTTCCAGTTCTGGATGTTTGAGGAGCGTTGATTCATCCTTCATTGCTATTACTCCCACTTCCACTCTGACCTCTTAAGGTTCCATCTATGGATCAAATAGATGTTTGTGATTATATTCTAAATGATTTTAAACTACATTAATACATTGGTATTGTAACTGAATATGATTGTGAAGATAAATATATGTACCTCATATAAGTGAAGACTATAACTGTTTAACTAACTTCGGTATAAAATAACCGTAAAAACAACCTACCACCCAAACAAACTAGAATGGCCCTGAGCTGGTCTTTGGCATCAGAAAATAAACGTGACCCTATTTCTTTTACTCAGAGGATATAGGTACTGTCTGGGAAACGGGCTCTTGGGACTGGGTATCGTTCATTCTCCAGCCGAAGCCAGAGAATGTGTACATCCGTCAAGTGACATGAATTTCAAATGTGTCCAACCAAAAACTGTTACAGGCAATTAGAATATCAGATCTGATTGGCTCATTGAAATTATTACGTGTGATTCTTTCAGTGCTTCGGGTTCCCATCAGGCTTGAAAGGAGTTTAAAAAAACAAAGTAACAACAAAAAAAGCAAGTTCGTAGACAGCACATACTTAATTTGTATCAATAAATACACACACACACACACACATACACACACACACACACACACTCAAAAATTTAACTGCTACTTTGTCAATGAAAAACCTGTAGCAGGTTTGGTGAGATCCAACTCCCATGCATTACTCGTTACATTCATCCCTACCACACGCTTAACCCCAAACTAGATGTATATAGGTTATGTCCTGCATTCAAAGCTGTCTCATTCCAAGCTAAAGGTCGACTTCACACTTACTAGCTCAAAAACTGGGACTGGCTGCCAAAATTGTTATTTTACTCCTTGCAAGTTTTTCACAACACTCTAACTGATGGTTTTCACTGAAGTCTGAGTCAAAGCAAATCTCTTCAGTTCTCCAGGACTTTTCATAAAGAAGTAGCTAAGTATTTAATAGTGCTGTGGTCTGGAAGGTCTATTTTTTTCTCTGATCTCCGGTTCACCCAGTCTGTTATCCTGTTTTTGAGGCACCGTACCCAAGGCCCCAACAACAATTGATATTATAATTACCTTTATGTTTCACAGTTTTTAATCTTTCTGGCAAGGTCCAGGTATTTGTTCAGCTTAACACTTCTATTTTTCCTCTATAGTCTGCTGTAATGTCAAAATCTATTAGATATTTAGTTCTTATCTTCTTGTTAATTAAAACCAAGTCTATTTTTTTGGTCTGGATAGGGGGATCTGTTTATACCTCAAATTCCTAAGGAATTTTATGCGTCTCAGTTTCTTGGACGGATCCTTTATTGGGCGTATATTATGGTCAAATTTTAATCTCTTGCACAATTCCCAGTGGATCAACTTTTCTACTCAATCATGTACTTATAGTCTTTTTGTCAGTTTGCTGCATTTGTTTATCATGTAATTAACCATTTTATCTAAGTCTCCACATAACCAGCATTTGCTATTCTCTTGTGTATTATCAATTTTAACTTTGATATAATAGGTGCTTATGGAATTGTTTTGTAATTATTATTCTTTGCGAGTTTTTCACATCAGCGTTAGCGGATGGTCTTTCAATGGAATCTAAGGGACAGTAAATCTCCTCAAGTCTCCAGGACTCTTCTCAGTATTATGACTGATCTTAACAATGTTGTTGTTTGGATGGTCTCTACCCTTCCTCCGATTTACAACACTTACAGCCCCTTTACCAAGCCTTTGGAGATCGTCCCGAACGCACCAGTTATAACTGGTATCACCGTTACCTTCATGTCCCACATTATTGTTATTATTATTATTATTATTATTATATTTTTTGTGAGTTTTCATACAAGTATTTACTTGCCTAGTCGACTGGGGCTGTAGAATACACCGACTGCTTCTCTGCAGAGGGGTAAGATACCGCCAAACTAGAGGCCTAGATATGACACTAAACAATCTGATGGTGAGGTTTCAGTAAAGCTTTGGGGAATGCAGAGTTCTCCTTCTTTGCCATCGCTCCCATGTCCACTCTGGCCCGGAGTGGTAGCACCTGATAGAACTAAACTGTGTACTTATGCTAAACTGAATAATCGTTTTAAATAGAACTGCTTTTGTATGTTAAACTGAATTGTTTGAAATAGAATTGTTTATATGTATAAAAATGGATTTGGCATTGAATGACCTACAATGGTTGATATGCCATAAAACTCAACCCAACCAAACCAAATAAGTATTCACTGGTGGCATTCATTGATGTCCAAGTAATAAGTCTTCTCGTCTCTTCAGAACTCTTTTAAGTATTCTCTCCGATCTTAAAAAGGAGATATGTTCTACATGGTTTCAAACCATCGACAGATATTCAGTTCCTTCCGACTTTTTTCCATTCTCCTTCAGATTGTTCTTGGGGATTAGCACTCCTACCTCTTCTAAGAATTTTCTGTCTATGCAACCATAATGCAACAAAGAAGATACATAATAGAGTTATATTAAAATAATACACTTAGAGAAATAAATAGTTTCCAGTCTAATTTGTGACTGAATGATAATCCTGTGTGGTTTACGTTTGCACTGAATGGCATTTTTAATCGTCCAAATTCTCAATATAACATAGATAACTATGAAATGTAAAATAAAATATTTCCTTCCTTTTTAAATTGAAGCTTCACTATTAAAATAGACTGATGTTTCATGGGAATTCAACTGGTTTAAGGGTGATCTAGTATGGCTAAAATTCTAATTATGATTGTATATATCTAATCGTATTCCAGCATGGTAGCGATATTTTTAATTAGGAAAATATACTTAGAATTTAAGAATAAAGCAATTTCTAATTCACTTTGAAAATATATGATAATATTTTTTTGGTCGGGGTCAGCATTCACGCTAAGTAGAATAAGTGAATCCTTCCTAAATATAAACATCAGTATCATCATGGGTCATTATTATAATGAGAACCCAGCGAGTTTAAGCGTCGTCTTGTGATAATCAACTTTGAATTGTATTCATGTTTTCATCTTAGTTTTTAATGATTTTCACTGCCAAGGAAAAAGAATGTTTAAAACTTTCTCATTTTTTCGTTTCATTTAAAAAATACACACACCCTGATAAAGGTTTAACATTTTCAGATTGAAAAACCGAAAAATTTAACGTTGGTAAAAAAAAAAATATATATATATAAATCTTTTTATATAAAAAGAAAAGAAAAAATTCACTTCCTTGGTGTCATTATAAATTTATTTCAGGTTGTTAAAACCTTCATCAGATGTACCATTGAACATTTTTATTGGGGTGTTCTCATATTGCTTCCGGCAACAATGGGATTTGAAAAAAAAATTTTATTTTAGTTTTCTTTTAAAAATTTTATTTTAGTTTTTTTTTAAAATCTTATTTTATTTTATTTTTTAAAATTTTTCTTGATTAAAAAATATTATAAAATATATTAAGTATTCATTTTAATAAAAAAATATTTTAAATTTAAAAAAATTTTAAATATTTTTTTATCAAAATGAATACTTAATATATTTTATCATATTTTTAAAAAAATATGATTAAATATATTAAGTATTCATTTTAAGAAAAAAATATTTTAAATTTAAAAAAATTTTAAATATTTCTTTATTAAAATGAATGCTTAATATATTTTATCATATTTTTTAATCAAGAAAAATTTTTAAACGTTAAAAATGCTTAAAATTACACCCCTTTAGCATAAAATGAGATTGTTCATAAGTTTTAACATGTTATATAAAACAACCGCTGTACGGCCACTTACCTCCTATATAAAAAATCATCCAAGTAAGACGAACAAGACATGCAGGTCACTGCTGGAAAAGCAAGAATGAACTCATTTGTGACGTTCTTCTATGGACTCTTACACATAGACGTGCCAGTGTTGGCCGACCAACAAGAACGTATTTACATCAGCTCTGTGCGGACACAGAGTAATTTAGAAGACCTACCGGGAGCGATGGATGATTGGGACGGATCGAGAGAGTAAGTCAGGGAAATCCGTGCAGCCTGCTAGACTTGATGATGATGATATGAGATACATTTGCATCTATAAACTCTCAATATTCAGGAAATAACTAGAATCCACCTGGAAAACTGGATTACATAAGGATGGATTTACTTTAATTTGGTTGGGTTTTATGGCATATCAACCATTGTAAGTTATTTAATGCCAAACCCTCTTTAAACATATATATTAAATATATGATCAGTAAACACATTTTTTAGAAAACATTTTTAAAGATGTTTGAGCTCTTTTTTCGCACACTGTTAAATGGTCGCCAGCATTTCTATCTAAAACGAATAATTCTATTTACTATTGATCATTTGTTAGCACACGATGAAGTGGTTACAATTATTGCTATTTAACGCAATTTTTTATGGAACGCAATTCATTTGCACACCATTTAATGATTCCAAGTTTTGCTATATATCACTAACAATTCAATTAAACATGAGTCATTTGTTTACAAACAGTTAAATGATCACAGTTCTATTCCTAACAATTCAATTTAGCTCAAGTCCTTTGTTTTCACTCAAAGCTTCTGGACTGGAGCCTCACCATCAAACCGTTTAATGTCATACTCAGAACACTCGTTGGGTGGGGGTCTTACCCCTCTGCAGAGATGCAGTCGGTGTTTACGACTGCTCAAGCTGACTGGGTTGCGGAAGGATCGGATAAAAATCAACTTTTTCCCATCTTATTCTATTATATCACATTATCGCTTTAGTCTTCGTTTCCTGAAGAATTAACCATCAAACGATGTTACTTCATATCTTTGTTAAGAATCAGATGGTATCTAGCAGGAACTAGGACAAATGTAGACTACGCAGATGATCAAGCGTTTCTTACAAATACACCTGCTCAAGCCGGATCCCTTCTGTATAGCCAAGAGGAAGCAGCAAAAGACATTGGCCTCTACTTGAATGCAAATAAAACAATGTGTTTCAAACAAGAAGGAGTCATTTCCAATTTAAGTTACAAATCTCTGAAATTAGTAGACCAGTTTACCTGCTCCGGTAGCAATGTCTCATCAACTGAAAACGATGTCAACGTAAGTATAGGGAAGACGTTGACTGCTATTGAAAGGTTGTCGATCATATGAAAATCTCTCTCTGATAAAATAAAACAGTATTTCTTCCTAGCAGTGGCCATGTGGGTGCTACTGTATGAATGTACGACCAGGATTCTATCGAAACGCTAAGAGAAAAAGCTAGATAGGAAATACACAGGGATACTAAGTGTTGTGTGAACAAATTCTAATGGCAACAGCCTACAAAAAAGCAGCTGAAAGGCCACTTACCGCCTATCACACAGAATGAATAAGACTGAGTACTGCGGGAGAAGTAAGAACGAACTCATAAGCAAAGTTCTTCAATAGACTCCTACACATAGATGCGCCAGTGTTGGCCGACTAGAATGAACTTATATAGATTAGCTCAGTACGGACACTGAATGCAGTCAAGAGGACCTGCCAGGACTGATGGACGATAGAAACGGATGGCTAAAGAGAGTCAGAGAACTTCGTGATATCAGCACCACTTGATGATGATGATGATGATGATGATGAGGATATATAAAAAATCTCTTTTCTGTAGGTGAAAAGCTTGAGATATTTTCTTTTGTGTTACAAGCGGCTCTTATACTTGAGAACAAAATCTCAAAAATGTCTCATGGTAAATTTATCATAGAAACTCTAACCGCTTTTCTTCTGAGAACAATTTTATTTTTTTTAATTTTTTCTCCATTTATTAGTCACCATTTAGAAGTCAATTAACTCTTAACCACTTATAAGGGTTAAAGATGAAGGTGTCTGTTATTAAACAATTGTATCCGCCGTCGGCAATAGAGTGGCTGCTTATGAGCAATAAACGAAACAAATAAACGTAATATTTTTTGAGCTATATAAAAGGGGCCATATAATTGCTGATATTTTATTAGAGTATGTCAAAAGCATTTGTGAACGGTACATATTTTCAGCTTATACAATGTTCTATAGAGGGTATTTTCCGATAATCGTAACTTGTTGGTTAAAACTGACAGAACCTCAATACTTTTATTGGCCAATATAACACCGAAAATAAAAGGTATAGTTGAATAAATTATTATTACAATTATTCTTTTACTTCTTGCGAATTTTTCGTATCGGCGTTAGCTAATGGTCTCTCACTGGAGTCTGAGTATCTGCAAGTCTCCTCAAGTCTCCTCAAGTCTCCAGGACTCTTCTCAGTATTCTGGCCGATCTTAAAATGCTGCAGCGTGGATGGTCTCGACTGATCCTCTTATTTCCAAGTCATCCAGTCCGTGTACCAATCCTTTGGTGATTGTACCGAGCGCACAAATTACAATTGGTATTACCGTCACTTTCATGCTCCATAGTTTTTTCAGTTCTCTAGCACTTATCTCTCCTTTCGCTTTCCTTCAGTTTTACCCTGTGGTCAGCTGGAACGGCAAAGTCCACTATTCGGCAGGTTCTCTTTTTTGTTGATTATTATTATTATTATTATTATTATTATTATTATTACTTGCGTGTTTTTCACACCAGCGCAATTAGCTCGTGGTCTTTTCACCAGAGTCTGAGTAGCTGTAAGTCTCCGCAGTTCTCTTGGACTATTATTATCTGTATTCTAACCGACTTCAGCAATGTTGTAGTTTGGATGGTCTTGATTCACCCTCTGATTTCTAGTTCCTCCCGTTCCTTCTCCAGGCTCCTGGAGATCGTTCCGAGCTCACTTATTACAATTGGTATTGCCTTGGCCCTCATGTTCCACAGCTTTTTCAGTTCTCTGGCTAAGTCCAATTTTTTGTCTATATTATTATTATTATTTTCGCTCGCCGGAAGGAGACACAGACTTTTTTGATATTGTTGCAGATGTTTTGCAAGGGGATACATTAGCCCCATATCTGTCCATAATCTGCTGAGACTACGTACTTCGAACGTCGATAGATCTAATGAAAGAAAATGGCTTTACACAAAGGAAGGCAAAAAGCAGACGATACCCTGCACAAACTAGTACGGATGCAGATTACGTAGATGATAGCGCTTCTGACAAATCCACCTACCCAAGCCAAATACTTGCTGCCTAGCCTGGAGCAGGCAGCAGGTAGCATTGGCCTCCATGTGATTGCAGACGAAACGGAGTACATGTTTTTAAATTAAAAAGGAGACATTTTCACACCAAATGGTGGTTCTATGAAACTAATCGACAAGTTCAAATATATCGGAAGCAGTATCCTATCTACTGAAAATGACATCAATATGCAACTATCGAAGGCATGAACTGCTATTGAAAGGTTATCGATCATATGGAAGTCAGACTTATCCGATAAAATAAAACGCAATTTTTTCCAAGTAGCGATCATGTCAATTCTACTATATGATGCACCTCATGGACGCCGACTAAGCGTATAGAGAAAAAGCTAGACGGGGATTGCTCAAGAATACTACGAGCTATATTAAATAGATCCTGCAAGTAACATTTCACAAAAAAGTGGCTGTATGGCCACCTACCTCCCATCACTAAAATCATTCAAATAAGACGAACAAGACATGCAGGATACAGCTGGAGAAGTAAGGAAAAACTCATAAGCGACGTTTTTCAAAGAACCCCTTCACACGGACGTGCAAATGTTGGACGACCAAATAAAACTTATCTTCGACTGCACTGTACGGACACAGGATTTAGTCTAGAAGAACCCACCTGAAGCAATGAATGATAGAGACGAATGGAGAGAGAGGGAGAGAGAGAGAGAGAGAGAGAGAGAGAGAGATCTGTGTTAGAAGCACGACATTATTATTATTTCACTCTTTGTAAGTTTTTAATAATTGTTTTAACTGGTGGCCTTTCACTCCGAAGTTTGCTGGAACATCAAAATCCTGTATATAACGAGTTCTTTTTTTCTTATTAATTAACGCTAGTTCTGGTCTTATAGCTGGAACACAACACGAGTTCAAATCCTGGACGAGACTGGTTGCATTTCACATTGCACTAATACCCTTAGGAAAGGTATGAATCCAATTATTCTCCCTCCAGCTATGGGTAAATAGTAGAGCAGACTGGGTTCTTTTCGCTTAAAAATTGGCCTTGTGTCATATCCTGCCCGAGCGGAGGGGTTGGTAAATATGTATAGCTGGAACCGGGTGAGAACTTTATTTGCTTCATTTTCATTGAGATGGATATATAGATATTAACAGATTAACAAGCTAACATTGATATATGATGAAAGAGATAGATAGATAGATAGATAGATAGATAGATAGATCTAAAGTAACTGAGATTGATGGATTCATAGATCTGAGGAGAGTGAAATAGATAGAAGATAAATGCGACAGCAGTATTGATATTTATAAGTGAGTGGGCTCTTCCATGCATGGGTAAGTGGTGCCAAATATGGCTCAACCCTATTGGCATTCTCCTAACCAGAGTGCCTCAGTCATCACGAATTGATCTTGACCCTTTCCTTTTTCAGTGCAATGAGGGAACCGACCGTTGAAGGCGAGTAGCGGTGGCACTTATACGATTCTTTATGTTCAAGCTAGGAAATATGTAGGCAAAACAATGATAATTTGCCTCCCAAACAACTACGCTGCTAATAACTCAAAAAATGATATGCGATACGAACTGCAAACATTCCTTTAAGGTCATCAAAGCCAATTGAAAACGTTCTTTGAGTTTATTTCCCATTTTCATCACTGGTGCAGGACCTTTGAGCTATAGTGTAACAATTGGTGATACATTGAATTTGGGCACTGACCTTAATGTGACCGATAAGTGCTCGCTAACTTGCTATTGTTTGACGCTATTATTTAAAGATGAATATATATATATATATATATATATATCGGCTCTGAGTTTTCAATTGGTAGATTTGCAGAACAAACTGGAAGTTAAACGAATTGGAAGAGAAACATGCAGGTTGTAAATTAAAACATCCAAATAGTTAATTGATAACTTCTCATATTTCATTTTTCACAGTCGAGACTCTTTAAGATTTTTAAACCTACCAATTTACTTTTCTCTTTCTCTCTAAATTTCCATGTGTGCAAGTTAACAAGCGAGCACTCTAGCACACACACACACACACACACACACACACACACACACACACACACTCACACACACACATATATGTATATATATATACGTGTGTGTGAGTTTGTGTATCGACTAATTTTTGTGGTGTTCATTGTTTCTAGTTGGTGTATTAAAGTTATCCCGGTGTTGGGGCTGCCACCTCACAGTATACTGACGCACTGTGGGGTGAAGGTTTTATTATACTTGTTGAAGTTAATAATCAGTGTTTCCCAAAAGGCATCCCCATATGGTCATTGGATTCTTTCTACCAGGTCCTGTATAATGGTCGGTGACAAGCGTCTGCACCTCTTCAAGGTTCGCAGTTGCATTTACCCTGATAGAAGTGATAGAAGTTAGCTCTAAGACTAATGTATATATATATATATGTGTGTGTGTGTGTGACTGCGTGTGCTAGTGTGTGTGCTGTATATATTGTGCAGACCCCTGAAAAATGACAGTGAAAGGCTGACAGGTACTACATCTTGCTCAAGTTTAACCTGGAACTATGCAAAATATTTCGCCTGTGATTTCATCTGAGGTTAAAGATAACTTCATGCATCTATCTATCTATCTATCTATGCACGAGCAGGATGCGACCCAAGGTCAATTTTTTAAGCGGAGTTCAACAGATTTGAACTCGGTGTTTTCCTTTTCCTAGATCAGTTGCTATACCCAGGTTAAAGAGCCTAGTCTGCTCTACTATTTACTCATAGCTGGAGAGAGAATAATTAGATTCATATTTTTCTTAAAAGCGTTAGATCTGTTTTAAATGCTAACATTCTCGTCCTGGATTTCAATTTGGGTTGCTGTGTCGATTTCCTGTGACGGTAACCATTACACAACAGGCGCCTCTTTATATGTTTATATCAACTAATCAAATAGGGACTATATTATTGTATAAAAAGCTACTTGCAAAAGTGAAAAGTTTGCAAAAAAAAAAAAAAAAAAAAAAAAAAGAAAAAAGAAAATAGTCAACTCCACAACAGATGAACAGATATACCCCCTATCAGGATCCGGTATACGTTTTTATAGAATAATTGAAAGTAGCCAATTTCATAATTATGGTATAGCTTACTTTTTTAAAACAACCTCGACTAATTAAAGAGGAGCTATCAATATAATATAATATAATATTATATGATAAATGAAAATGAGAATAGTTAGCAAGAAAAAAATGCGCAGCGCCACGACAGCAGATATACAACACACACACACACACACACACACACACACGCACGCGCATGCACACACATGTTATATTATTGCTTTGCTCTGATGGGTGTCTATATATATATATATATATATATATATATGTGTGTGTGTGTGTGTGTGTGTGTATAAAACTTGCTGTCACGCAAACTTTAGGGATAATTCAAGCAGTAAAACAAAATGAAATCCAAATGAATATTTGAAATAGGATTTATTTGGTTATGTATTTATTTTACTAATATTGATCTTTGTTTCAAATTCTGTCCCTTTTGAAGATGTTAGATTTTTGCAATTTATTAACAGTTTGGTCTCACGATAATCTCTTAGAAATTCCATTGTTATAATCACACGAATTTTGTTCGCTTTGGGTAATGTTTTGTAGTTCTAAGGCAACAGTATTTTTAATGACGCTGTAGCGAGGCCAGATTGGAATGACCGATAAATCTTCTATAATAATCGCTACTGGTGTTTTTATATTCATTTTTGCCTGTAATTTATAAATCGATAAAATAGTGATATATATATATATATATATATACTCCTGGGCAAAAATATAAGACCACCTTCAAAATGGAGACAAAGATATAGTTTACAATTTTTAAATTATGAAAATCAGATATATGAAAGATAAGGTTAAGAGACAATCAAATTTAAAATAAGAAGGAATGTCAATTCATTTTTATATGTATATTAACATTTATGCTAAATCAAAAAAATATTTTTGTCATAAATATAAGACTAACAATAAAAACTAAAGAAAAAAAGACAGTTTAATTGGAAAATTCATTTCGAAGGCTTCAGGAAGCACTAAAACCGTTACCTGCAATTACTTGAAAAGTCCAAATTAGTACGGAACGAGAAAACCGACTGGCAGACCAGAAAAATTATCACCACAATTCAAGAGAAAAATTGTTGCCGAAGTAAAAAAGAAAACTGCATCAACGTCAAATATTGAAATCTTTAGTGGATGCTCCTTGCAGTACTAGAACAATTAGAAGGCATGTAAACAAGGAAAAAAATTAAGCGTAAGAAAAGAATTCATCGTCCAAGGTTAACTATGAAGTACAAAGAGAAACGACTGGAATATGTTCGTCAATATCAAACCATGAGTTCTAAGGAATAGCCAAAAGCTGTTTTCTCGGATAAAAAGAAATTCAATTTAGACGGTCCAGATGGCTTTCAGAAGTACTGGCATGCAAAAAATTTTCCAGAAGAGAATTACTCAACAAGGCATAGCGGAAGAGAATCTCTTATAATCTGGGAGCCCTTCTCATCTAAGAAAACTTAAACTACAATTTGTCAGTGGTTAACAAAAAGTAGTAGATTATGTGAAATGATTTATCTCTTGCACAGAAAGAGCATCGTCTATGTGGAGAAGAATGGATTTTTCAGCAAGATAATGTTGCTATCCACAATGTATCAATAACAAGAAGTACTT
The DNA here is from genome assembly GCA_963585895.1 of Sepioteuthis lessoniana. NCBI lineage: Eukaryota > Metazoa > Mollusca > Cephalopoda > Myopsida > Loliginidae > Sepioteuthis > Sepioteuthis lessoniana. Next base: position 56,495,899 of record OY757907.1, read on the forward strand.
GCTTGAACAAAAATTAGACTTCTTGACATCAGTCATGTAGAAAAATGTGTGGGTATTGATTGTTGCAAAAGTTTATGAAGGAGGTCGACAGTATTCTGCAATTTCTAAACTTAAAAATGCAACTTTAGATGCATGAGAAAAATATCATCGGTTCAACTTCAGAAACTAGTTGATAGTATATCTAACTGAATTTTTGAGGTTATCAAAGCTAACGGTGGATCTACAAAATATCAAATAAAAAATTGCCTTTGTATTCTATATATTTGATCGTTGGTCTTATATTTATGTCAAAACAAAATTTTAAAATTAAGTGTACATATTAAAAAATGAATTGAAACTTCTCCATATTCTAAATTTGTATTTATGCCTTATCTATTATATATTTGATTTTCGTAATTTAAAAATTGTAAATAATATCTTTTTCTTCACTTTTGAGGGTGGTCTTATATTTCTGTCCAGGGGTATATATATATATATATATATATATATATATATATATATATATATATATATATATATATATATATATAAAGTTGGTGGCCTTAGTCAAGGGTGATCCGAAGGCTCCCTTTTCAATAGCTACAACACCGAGGTGTAGAGGAGGGCGCTACTCCATTCTACTGACTTTATAATTCTGAGTGTTAAGCAAATTGGCATCAAGTGCCATTTTTTGAGTCTTTGGCATGACCCGACCTGGGATTGAAATCCTGATGCCCGGACCATTGACGAACACTCTACTAATTAGGCCAATATATATATACTTATTGTGTCCATAATTCTCTCTCTCTCTCTCTCTCTCACACACACACACGTGTGTGTATGTGTGCGTGTATCAGAATTGTGAACACACGTCTATTACTTAAGTTTCATGTGTTTTCCATAATCTTCAGACGGGCGTGTGGAAAAAGTGGTCGGTTTAGCGTCTATATAGCGTGAGGTTTTGTTACGTGATATGGGGTTACTGCATGAGACATCGACACGAAAGAATAACGTGGTTAGGTGTTAGTAAACATGACATTCAAACGATAAAAAATACTGCCAGTCTAAAAGAGAGATGAATAAATTATGGGATTAAACAAGATTAGACAGTAGATAACATTAGAAAAAATTTTTGATATGTCTACACTTACATACTAATTCGCTTTTGTTTAACAAATTGTTCTCCAAATGTTTCAGGATGCATAATTTTTCTTACAGACACAATCTGCAGCTATGACCATCTTCTTTATAAGCATTTTTTAAATAGAAGCTTTGTTCGTTATGTTCCTTATTTACCATAAGTGTCTGGATAAATTATTACTGTTGGAATATCACACACACACACACACACACACACACACACACACACACACACACACACACACACACATATATATATATATATATATATATATATATATATATATATATATATATGTATGTATATCATCACGATCACATCTTCCATGATACAAAATGCTAAGTACAATAGAATTTGGTTTAAGTAAAATAAAGATATATTCAAAATCTCGTATGTTAATGATGAGAACTTCATACAGGAATGGCCAAACCATCCTGTATTGCATCCCAGTGATTTCAACTTATCAGTTTTTGATTAACAATCGTTCACTAGGGGCTTGTACTTTATTTATTCTTTATGAATATTAACAATTTTCATTATTGCAAATAAGAATTAATGATTTTTTTCAATTTCAAATGATTTTGGCGTTATTAATTTCTGGTGATAAAAATTAATTTCTGGGAACATTTTCGAGGACTAAAAAAATTGCTGAGGATTATATTTACAATTCAGAACGACGTAAAGATATAAATAATCTCTTTTTAGCAATTAAACTACATAAAAACAAAAGGGGATTGAGAATGACTGATCAAAATTTAATGTATTGATTTCCAGAAACTAATTTAATTCCTTAGATAAAAAAAAGTTGTCGAAATCAAAACGCATTAAAAAATCTCATTAAGGGAAGTAATGCTTTTTTTAATTAATTAAAAAAAAGACTTTAAAAAAATTATATCAAAATGCTAAACTTGTTTATATAAATACTTTTACAAAAACTAATGGAAGAGGACGATTTTTATGGCGATTTAGAACTTGTGCATAGAAATATTGACTCATAGATTGTACAACATTTGCCGTCCGAGATTTAATCAAATGTCAAGTTCATGAATGCTCTCATTTTTGATTGCAAGGGTACACTGTTACATGTATTTACCAAACCCATCCACTTCGAGATAGAGATAAAACAAGGTCAGTTTTTAAGTGGAGTATAGCTGGTTTGAATTCAGATTTTATCTTCTTTTAGATCGGCAGACCCCCCCCCAAAAAAAACAAACTAAAATGTTCAGTTTACTCATGCTGATTGGTTGGTTTGGTTGTTTGGATTTTATGGCATATAAAACTTTGTAGGTTATTTAATGCCAAATCCATTTTTATACAAATAATCAGTTCTATTTCAAACAATTCAGTTTAGCATGAGTACACAGTTTAAATGTCAAAAACATTTCTATTTCAAGCAGTTCAGTTTAGTCAAACAGTTCATATTCAAACAGTTCAGTTTAGCATAAGTACGCAGTTTAGTTCTATTTAACCCATAGATAAGGTGCTACTACTCCGGGTGTTTAGTGTCATTTTCAGGACACTCATTGGAGGGGGGTCTTACCCCTCTACAGAGATGCAGTCGGTGTATTCTACAGCCACAGCCGATTGTATTATACTTATGCTGAGGGGTAGATGATTCTCTGCCTTGTCTTTTATGTAATTTTCCCTGATTTAGTAGCAACCACTCTCTATTACCGTTCGATGTTAATTTTTCATTGACAACAAAGACTGTAAAATAGATGTTGCTTAGGAAAAGTAAACATGTTGAAGGGATTTTTTTTTAAAAATCACTTAGAATATTCCGTCTTTATCTTCATTGTTATATTCACAACTTTTCGGCTGATGCACCAAGTGTCCAGTTGGACACATGGCACAACGGATATTTGATTGAGAAATGCGTCTAAGTGAAATCATCTAGCGGTTGCTGGTTCAATCACAACTACAGATAAATTAACAAGAAGTACTTACTATAGCTTAACACTTGTTATGGCCAACAGAATTAGAACAATTAAATGAACAGTTCGGTTCGAAATTCTGTGTGGGCTCCAGAGTTCGATATGATAAACATGAAGAAGGCCAAAGGACGCATCAACCGAATTGTGAATATAACAATGAAGATGAAGAGAATAGTTCAAGTACTCTAAATGATAAAAATCATTCAGCTTCATCTAAGAAATTTAGACAAATAAGTAGAAGGGAATTCTGGAATTTGTCTGAAAGACTTGCCATGTCTGAGATTCAAGTTTTGTTGACAAGTACTTCAGCTTGTACTCCCCATACAAAAAAAAAGAAAAGAAAAACTACCCCTTCCCCCGAAAACCCCCCTAATAAAACACTGAATAAACGTTTCTTGTTTGTTATATTCATTGGGGGAGTCCCCGTGGCGTAATGGCAAAAGTACTGGACTGCAGTCTCGAAGTAAGCAAGTTGAACTCTAGTCGGTCTATTACGTTCACTTTCAGAACTCTTGGGAAAGGTATAAACCCTTTTTATTCCCCCAGTCATTGGGTTGAATAGTATCGCTTCTGTTCTATTACAAGGATTTCTTTGACATTAAACAACTTACGAAAGTCGATATGCCATTAAACAAATAACCAAAGCAAACTTGTCATATTTATTGAAATGTAGTGTGCTGTCTCTTTCCGAGACATTTTATCAATTCAAAACAATAACGGTTGAAAATTAAAAGGCCACAGAAAACTCAATAATAAGTACGTTCATGTTGTTTGTACAATCTTCAGATGCTGAAAATTGTGTAAAGTTATAGTTAATATTTTGTTTGAGCTCATATATATATATATATATATATATATATATATATATATATATATATATATATATATATGTTTTTGTGTGTGTGTGTGTGTGTGTGTGTGTGTGTGTGTGTGTGTGTGTGTGTGTGTGTGTGTGTGTGTGTGTGTGTGTGAAACTTAAGATAAGGGATTTATAATGTCCATGATTTAATATTTTGTAAATTCTATGCCTGCTTCGGCATAATCGCAGCAAGCCCTTCTTTGATGCCAAAGCTTTTCTTATTTGGATTTGATTTATATATATATATATATATATATATATATATATATATATATATATATAAGTTAGTGTTAACATCGAGTTTAACTGATGATCACGTAGGCGAGAAACTGATAGTCACCAAGTGCCGGTGACGCTGTGTCTACGATATATATATATATATATATATATATATATATATATATATATATATATATATATATATATATACGTGTGTGTGTGTGTGTGTGTGTGTGTGTGTGTGTGTGTGTGTGTGTGTGTATTGAGAATTATTGGAACTATAACATTAGAATCTATAAATCTACTCTCCTATGTATTAATGTTTAAATCAGGCGCAAAAGGCAACAAGTAAATGAATTTATTTTCGATATTGCTAAATGTTTAGAAGACTTAACCAGTTATTTAATGTAGCGGAATTCTGTTTTTATTATAAACAGTTTTCAAGAATAAGTCTGAGAATAATATGTTTTGGTATTAATGAACGAATAGGTTGTCAAAAAATAAATAAATAAATAAATAAATAAGAAAAATAAGAATAAAATAAATAAATAAGCAAACAATTTTTCTGGATTTTTTAGTTTCTGGTGTTGAGTGAGAGAGAAAGATATGAATGGTAATGAGAGTCATTAAAGTATGTATTTGAATTTGTAGGTCTTGAGATCTGGTTTCACTAGGCTATCATTTACATGGGTAAAATGTAAAGAATTTCCATTCAAATAAACGTCCAATAATTTTTAAATGACGAGGAACTTTTTTTTGACTTCTTGAGGAATTTGCCAATGATCCCATTAAAAGGACGAATCATCGTCTGGAATTAAAATTTTGAGTCTTTGGTTATTTTCCATAAAGTGAAGATAATTTTCCATGAATACACCTGCGTTGGGTAGTTTATTCAGTCGGTGGCTAAGTATAATCTTCGGTTCGCTACTCAAATTTAGATTCCTTCTTAAGAAACTTGGAAAAGTATCTATCTATCTACCTATCTAAGCTCGATACTCAAATTTGAATTCCCTTTTAGGTAACAAGGAAAAGTATATATATATATATATGTATATACCAAAGTTGGTACAGTCTTATACATTAATGCGTTCTTGATTCTTCACATTCCTATATATATATATATATATAAAGGAATGTAAAGGATCAAGAACGCATTAATGTATATATATGTATATATATATATATATATATATATATATATATATATATATATAGATATATAAAGGAATCTGAAGGATCAAGAACGCATTAATGTATAAGACTGTACCAACTTAGATATATATATATATATATATATATATATATATATATATATATATATATATATACTTTTCCTTGTTACCTAAAAGGGAATTCATATATATATATTCTAACTAAACTACCTGGTGTTGCCTGGGATAAAAATAATGGACTAAAGCACATTTTGTTCAATAAAAATAATTTCTATTTAACCCCTATACGAATGAGTCCTTTCTTATAAATTTTATTTCAAAAACTCTCTGTGAGATTGTGTGTTGGTTTGAATGGGGTACTTGCAGATTGATATTTTGTTTGTTTTCGGTGTTAATTAGATCTTCTTGATCAATTTTAAACTAAAATTTTCCGGGCATTCCTCCTGAAGAGACTTCAAAACACTCTTTGAAACCAAGGGATTTCAAGTGCCAACTTTCCGTAAGATTTGAGGGTTTTTTGGATGTCAAGTTTAATCAGAATCGACGCATTAGACTTCGAGTATAGAGTTCACAAACACGCTAACGAACGAGGCGATTTATACTCTCTCTCTCTCTCTCTCTCTCTCTCTCTCACACACACACACATGTACATGTATGACTACCTTTACTTATTTGTTGCCATACGAAAGCCAATGAGCCCAGTCTGCCCTGTTAGCTGGAGGCAGAATAATTAGATTCATACTTTTCTTAAGGATATTAGCATTATGAAAAATGAAAACGACCTCATTCAGGATTTGAAATCGTGTCACCGTGTCCATTTCCTATGACGATAACCATTGTGCCTCGAGTGCCTCACTCTTTCGCTCGCTCTCTCTCTCTCTCTCTCTCTCTCTCTCTCTTTATATATATATATATATATATATATATATATATATATATATAAGGCGTTTGTGTTGTAATGGTTATCATCGTACAAAATAGACTCGGTGACCCGAGTTCAAATTCTTGGCGGGACTTTGCATTCCACATAGTGATAATACTCTTCGAAAATGTATGGATTCAACTATTCTCTTTCCAGGTAGGAGTCAATAGTAGGGCCGACTAGGCTCTTTAGCATTAATATGGCAACCAGTTTTGGAGAAGGAAACTCTGAATTCAAACCTGTTAAATTGATCTTGTGTCGCATCCTGTTCGTGACCTTGTGTCGTATCCCAAGGCTATATATATATATATATATATATATATATAGAGAGAGAGAGAGAGATGAACATAATTAATTATAGGTAACCTTTGTGTGTTTATTGGCGTGTTCTTGTCCTCTCTATCTCTTCTTATATTTATATACACACACCGAAGCTTGATATCTCATTAAACAAAGAAAGCAAAGAAATGTATGCACATATACACACGGACACACATATGTACATACACATGTATATACATATATGTACTACCATACAAACATATATACAAAAATATGCGTAAATATGTAGCTTTTTTGTATGCGCAGGTGTATATGTTTTTGTATACATGTGTGCATATTTACTTGTGTCTCATGTATAAATATTAAAACATGCACATCTGTTTCTGCCCAGAGCAGGTGCGTTGATATCACATTTAAATTCTGAGAGAAAAATGTAATTTTTCTAACCTGCCTTGTGGTTGGACTTGAGAAAAAGAACTAAATCAAATAAATATGTGAGTCACTTGAAGAATTCGACATGAAAAGGACAAGAGTATCTAAGTTAAGAGAAAAACAATATCTATCTATCTATCTATCTATCTAGAAAAATGAAATTGAATACCTACCGTCTGTTAAAAACTGAAACGCCAGTACAAACAATGACAAATAAAACTGTGGTCAGCGTACAAAGAGTGCAAAACAAATGTAATAGTATCAAAAACGAATAATGGTTACTATTTAGCAAATCTGAGTTTCACTACATCTATCGTCAGGTGAGGTGGTATTTGATTGGTCTCCCGCAGTACCAATGTACGGCAAAAGGCCTTTTTAACGTGGTAGCCTGGCGCTGGGTCGAAGCCTAGACACACCCGGTAGCTCCAAAAATGCTTTGATCTCCAACGGCATGCTCCTAAAAAATGGCGCCTCAGGCGCCACGTAATAAACCGGTAATAAACCGAGCCCTGCCGGAGCAGGTAAGAGCCCGGAGGAACGGCCTCCTAAAGCCCAAGAAATGCCAACCCCAGGTCAAGAGCGAGACCAAGTGAACAAGACAACACTGCGTACCACATAACAAGGCCGACAAGTCTGTGGTCCGTCCACAGAGCCTCAATCGTTATTTGAGGTATCTATGGTCAGGTGAGGTTAATTGAAACACCAAAAATGACTTACATTTATATCATCTTACGACAACAGTCCTTAATGTCAGCTGATGTTGTTACTTGTAAAGTAAAGCAGAATCAATAATTGATACTATAAGTTTCGCGCTGAATATATGACAGCATAAACTTTCTAGCCATGAGTACATTTTTGTGCTCATACAATCTTTAATTTACAAGTAGCTATATCAGTGGATATTGAACACCGTTTTTTCCACATATATATATATATATATATATATATATATATATCAATGAGGAAATATCAATACAATACCATAATTGAACGGGAGGAGTCCTCGTGACGAAGTGGCTAAAGTGCTGGACGACGATATCGTAGTAAGTGATTTCGAACTATAATCGCTCTATTACGTACACTTTTGAAATAATACCATTGGGAAAGGTAGGAACCTACTTATAGTTCTCAGCTATGGCTTAAGTAGCACCACTACTATTCAACAAGAAGCGCTTTGGCATTGAATAACCCATGGAGGTTGATACACACACACACACACACACACACACACACACACACACATATATATATATATATATATATATATATCTTGTTGAATAATCTTTATCATTCAATGTGGAGTTAGTCCTTTTGTAGGATTTGACTCGTGCAGTTCTTAAACCATGTTTACAGGGATTCGGAATTATTCATGAAGGCAAACCTGGCCCAGCTACATCAGTGATGTTGGTTGAAGGAAGCAGGGGTTCACCTCTTGCTGATAGAAGGAGGCTGGGGTTCACCTCTTGCTGGCAGAAGGAAACACGTGTTCACCGCTTGCTGGCAGAAGGAAACAGGAGTTCATCTCTTGCTGGTTGAAGGAAGCAGGTGTTCACCTCTTGCTGGTAGAAGGAAGCAGATGTTCCCTTCTTGCTGATGGAAGGAAGCAAATGTTCCCCTCTTGCTGGTAGAAGGAAGCAGGTGTTCACCTCTTGCTGGTAGAAGGAAGCAAGTGTTCACCGCTTGCTGGTTGAAGGAAGCAGGTGTTCATCTCTTGCTGGTAGAAGGAAGCAGATGTTCCTTTCTTGCTGGTAGAAGGAAGCAGGTGTTCCCCTCTTGTTGGTAGAAGGAAGCATGTGTTCACCACTTCACTATGTACCACAGATGTTCGATAATGTTAAGATCGGATCATTTTGAGATGCAATCCGACCTTTATTTATTTAGTATGCTCTCCGTGCCAGTCTTTAAGGATTTTACCTGTATAGATTTGCTCATTGATATGTTGAAAAGAGCACTATCTTAGAGAACAATGTTAACAACTTAGGATGGTCACTGGAAACTAACAATTATTTCTAAGCTTTAAACCTATCATGCAATCGTTTTATAAGCATTAATCCATCTCATCTACACGAACAGTATGTGACACAAGGTCAATTTTTGGTTTAAATTTCAGAGTTTTCCTTCTCCTAGACCGGTTACCATACTAAGTGTGCTCTGCTATTTACCCATTGGTGGAGGCTCAATTATTGGATTCATACCTTTCCCAGCCCAGTCGGCTTGGACTGTAGAATACACCGACTGCATCTCTGCAGAGGGGGTAAAACTCCTCCCAACGAATGTCCTCGACATGACATTAAACAATCGGATAGTGAGACCTCAGTCCTGACGCTTTTCGGAATGTGGAGTACCCCTTTATTGTCATTGCTCCCAGGTCCACTCTTGCCCGGAGTGGTTGCACCTGATAGGGTCCTATGTATGGGTCAAATAGAACTGCCTGACTTTTAAAGTGTGTGCAAAATCGAATTGTTTGAAATAGAATGGTTTGATCATTTATCTATGTGTAAACGAATAACTGATTTTTAATTGAATTGTTAGTGATACATTGCATTACTGGTAACTATTCGACTTTTGTTGACATGTTTTTTAAATCATATATATCTAATAAATATGAATAAACCGGATTTGGCGTTTAATAACCTACAATGGTTGATACGTCATAAAACCAAACCAAACCAATCAAGCCTTTTTCTACGGTATTAATCATACGTGACATGCAAACAGATTCGTCCAGGATTTGAACTCAGTTCTCTGTGTCCATTTCCTACGACAGTAACCATTACAACACCAGCGTCTCCATAAACGCTTGTAATCATTCTTTTGGGCCTATATAATGCCTTGATATTGTAGTATAGTCACCGACGACTGTTATGTCAGTGATAGTTAATCGTCAGAAGAGGGAAGAAAAAATACAAATAACAAGACACGCCTCAAGCGTTAGGACATCTGTTACTTTATTCTCTTCGTTCAGTTTCCGTGGCCGTCCAAGTAGGGGACAATGAATAACGGACACAAAGTGCTATGTAGGTTCATCGTTCAAATTGGAACTGGCTCTTCCCGTAACTTTGAATCGTTCCTTGTTCTTGGTTCATGCAAATGCTTGTCTCCACTTACCCCAACCATCAAAACGGAGCGAATCCAGAAATCGTCCCATATTGGGGTTCACAGAACACCCAACTTCAACTTCCGCCTCGCGAGGGTGAAATTGTTCAGCCAGCTCCTGGCACCACTTGGATGGCCGATCGCTGGTGGCCTCGACAATACACGGTTAACTTCTGTTTTCAGTCCTGATGTTAGATCAGGCATATCTGGTAATACCTAATATACTAGACGAGATGTTGAACTTTATCAACTCGTCTTTTTTCCAGCAACTGGATTTTTTTGATAACTTACCTATTTGTACCCCAGGACCATTTGCTGACAAGGATACACGAGACTACCCAAATTATCATGGCTCTACCTTTACGCTTTATGGTGGGGGTTACGTAGACAGCATTATAAGTTTTCTTCGAGCTGCCTCTATAGCTAAAGTTCATAGCTTAGAAAAAGCGAGTAAAATGATTTTCTGAGTAGATAACATTTTATCAACATTTTTGTTTGAAAGGAAACAATGCAGTTCGTTGTGTTATCTTTTATGCGCTTTTTGAGTCCCAAATCAAGCATTTGTTTGCTTTATTTATTTTATATACCATACAACGAAATTATCAATTTCAGTTAACTTGCGGCCAAGCCACACTTAAAGTACTGATTCCCGGTGGAACCAAAGCAACCTGACGCTCGTGTACCAGACTTGGTAATGCTTAGTAAATTTAGTTGCCTCAAATAGTGTAATGGTCAACGAGCTAGGTTAGCAGATTGTTACCACTAAGTTCGATTCTCACTGGGTGCTTCATAATTTTGGCCTTATCCGATGTCTAGTTCCAATGGTCAATGCACCATTTTTTTTGCACTATCCTTTAATAATATTGGAAATGACTGATTTTAACAGCATGTCAACTCGTTTTGGGTTATTTTATGCCGAGTGGTTAGATAATCGCGTTCATTGTACGTTCATATTTACATTTTTTGTGCCGTTGTTCCTCAAGATTTTTTCACACTAATAATTTTAAAATATTTTTAAATGACCCGAAAAATAAAATTAACTATCAAAATAGAAGAAAACTCCTTTTTGATTGATTCATTCATTCATTTTAACGGCATGGCAACCAGTCTATGGTTATTTTATGCCTAGAGGTTAGGGAATTGCGTATGGCCCAGCGGTTAGAGTGTTCGCCAATGGCCCGGGAGACCTGGGTTCAATCCCAGGTCGAGTCATACCAAAGACTTTAAAAATGTAACTTGATACCACCTTGCTTAACACTCAGCATTATAAGGTACGGTTCAAGGGTAAAGTGGAGCAATCCTGGGAATGGAGTAGCGCCCTCCCCTTGGTGTAGTAGCTATCGAAAAGGGAGCCTTCGGGTCACCCTCGACTTTGGTCGCTAACTAACTAATATCTATATTCTAATGTAGTTTCTTAAGTTTTTTTTTACACACGGTTTTATGATATCAATTATTCCTATTAAATACGGCCACTGATTTTCGTCTTCCGACCAGAATTGCATTTATCATAGCTGACTTCTCTCAAATTTTCGTTTGCCGATATTTCTTTAGATACAGTTTCCCTCAAAACATCGCATGATTCCACGGCTTTTACAATCGAGGCCAACCATTTTTCAACAATTTGCTTTTTAACCTGATAGGTCACTCGTTTTTGTATAAAATTACAAATATCTGAAAAATAAGACTAAACAAAACAAAACACACCCAACCACCCCAAGAAACTCCAAAAGCTGACTGGAAAAAAAAAAAAAAAAAAGAAAAAACAATACAAAATAAATACACGCGTAATTTTCCCAGATACAGTCATTATTATTTTATATTTTAATCAGTTATATAACAAATTTCGATGCAAAACAGTCTCTTAAGTTTTTAAACAGTGTCCTTTACGTCACATCTCTCTCTCTCTCTCTATATATATATATATATATATACTGTACTGTCGGCGAAGCATATTCAATATGTTAAGATGACAGTACATTTTACATCACTTTTCGTATAGCATATGAAATCCTTTAAAGAATTCCAAAAAAAATAACTGTAAAAACTTTCTAAAAACCATTTCCCCTGACAATGTCCCAAGGTAGAAACTAGTTGAAAAAAATGAACACAAAAATAATAACCCCATTTATCTCATCACTTTTAGAAAAGTAGAAATTTATGACTCCACCCCCAACGAGTGTCCTAGATATGACACTAAACAATCTGATGGTGAGACTTCAATAATGCTGGAGCCTTGGAAATTGCGGAGTACCTCTTTGTTGTTATTACTCCCTGGTATACTTTGACTCAGAGTAGTAGTATCTTATAGGGTCCTATCCATGGGTCAAATAGTGCTTACACTAAACTGAATTTTTAAAAATAAAACTGTTTTGGCACTTAAACTACGTACTTATGCTAAACTGAATTGTTTGAAATGGAACTGTTTTGACATTTAATTATGTGTAAACAAAAACTGTTCTTATGCTGAACTGAATTGTTTGAAATAGAACTATTTTTTGTATAAGAATGGATTTGGCATTAAATAACCTACAAAGGTTGATATGCCATAAACCCAAACAAACCATTCATTAAATTGAAATTATTTTTACACACACACACACACACACACACACACACACACACACACACACATATATATATATATATATATATGTATATATGCACACACGAGGATCTGCTGAAAAGTTCATCAGCTGACGAAGATACTCTCATGGAATATGACAAAAGTTTTTCAACATAGTCCCCTTTGCGGTCCACATAATTCTTTAATTGGTGTTGTAGTGCTTGGATCCTGTTGGTTATCTTAGATATATAAAGTAAAGTTGGTGGGTATTGTCGAGAGCGACTCGGAGGCTCCTTTTCAATCGCTACAACACCGTGGTGTAGGGGAGGGCGCTTCTTCTTTCACTGGATTGCTCTACTTTACCCTTGATACTTACCTTATAATGCTGAATGTTAAGCAAGGAGGCTGGAAGTACCATTTTCTGAGTCTTTGGTATGACTCGACCTGGGATTGAGCCTCGGTTTCCCGGTCCATTGGCGAACGCTCCACCCACTAAGACCGGCCTATTTCACCTAAAATTTCGAACTTTTATTCGTCAATCCAAAGGACTTCATTCTATGGCTCTATTGTCCTGTCTTTGTGCACCGTGGCCCACTGGAGCCTTTTGACATTGTTTTGCTTCTTCAACAGTAATTTTTGACAGCAATTCTGCCATATTAACCAGCTTCACTGAACCTTCTCTTCACAGTGGATGTTAACACATTTTTTCTCGATATTGGTTCAGTTGTGCAGTGATGTTTGGAGCAGTCACGCAAGCTGGTGACTTTGAAGAAATTGTCCTCTGCATAGATAAAACAGGTTGTATCTAGTCAGCAATAATTCAATACAATATAGTCTAATGTGAGTTCAAGTGGTTGTATAATGTAATTTTTGGAAAAGGTTTTATTCATTCTCAGTAATAAGGAAGAAAAACGCCTTCAAACCAATTTTTCAAAAGATATCAAGTCAAAGTTACTGAAGAAAACTTGCATTTATCATAATAGATAAAAACAATGTGGTGTTTAACTTGTTTCATTAAAAATAACACTTTTTGGATGAAAAATAAAATTTTTTGAGGGTGGTCAAATACTTTTAACTGGTAGTGTATATATATATATACTAAAAAAACAGTTACATTCTCATCCCTCTTACAAGAATTTTCATGTAAAAAATGCCACAAACATCAGATAAAAGCTTTACTTGGCTGAAGATTGTGGCATTTTTCCACCACACGAGACTTCTAGCAAATACGATAAGAATATGTGCAATTGTCTTTTTAGTTGACAATTTTTTTTTCTGTTGAGGAGCATCTGAACATTCATATTTCTATTGCTAACGTTTGTTTTTTGCATTTCTTCTTAATATTGTCAATACACAAACGAACAGGCGCGTGCGTACACGCACACACACACACACACACACACACACACACACACACACACACACACACACACACACGAATATATATATATATATATATATATATAAGGTAAATTTTGAGTATGGGCATTTAAAATTGTCGTAGACTCTTGAAAATTCAGTATGTTAGTGCTATATATCTTATGAGTTGACTGACCAATTTTTATGATTTCAGGTACACATGAACAGCTACTGCAGCAATTGGAATACACCCTACTAAATCTGATTGCTACAGCTGGTGAATTTCAAAAAGGCAATCTGGTCGTGAGGACACTTTTGAAGAACGATATACAATAAAATTCTATTTTAAACTTGGAAAAAATGCCACAGAAACGTATGGAATGGTTCAGACTGCTTTTGGAGCATCTTGCATGAATCGAGCATCAGTTTTTGAGTGGCATAAGAGATTCAAGGAAGGCAGGGAGTCTGTGAGAGATGATGAGAGGGGTGCGAGGAGTAAGGAAGTCAATACACCACAGTTGATTGGCCAAAGGGTTAGGGTTAGGGTTACTATGTTGAGGTATTAAGGGAGTTCAGGAAGAGATTCCGTCGGAAGAGGCCAGCACTCTTCAAATCGGGTCAGTGGCATTTCCAGCAGGACCATGCACCAGTCCACAACTCCATACTTGTCACACACTATTTGACCAAGATGGGCATCATGACAATTCCTCACCGTCCCTATAGTCCAGACCTTGCTCCCTGTGACTTTTGGTTATTCCCTAAGCTCAGAAGCTGTCGTTATGAGACAATTGAGGAGATGAAAGAGGCTGTGACGAAGGTCATTGATACGCTGACACAAGAGGACTTCGATGGGGCCTTCCAGAAGTTATTGGAACGGTACAACAAGTGTATTGCAGCCGGAGGAGATTCCTTCGAAGGGGACTAGAGTTTCATGTGTGTTCTATCAGTAAAAGTGCCCATACGAAAAAAGTCTGGAAACTTATTTAATGATACTTGCATATATATATATATATATATATATATATATATATATATATATATATATATATATATATATATCAGAGAAAAAGTACAGGGTAAAAGAAAGATAGATTGATAGATCAATAGATAGATCGGAAGAGAGAGAGAGAGAGAGAGAGAGAGAGAGAGAGAGGATTAGGAGAAGGGGAGAAGGGAGAGCGAAATATCAAGTAAAAGAAAGATAAAAGATTCGAAGAAAACATTTGTGCATTCATTATGTCTTTTATTGTATGTTTGTATAAGATTTATGTTAAAGCATTGATGAGATACGAATTTAGTAAAGGATAAGGTATTAAACAAGAAGATACAGGCAACGTGTTTTACGAAGAGTAGAAACATGAGACGATGGTTAACCTCGTTGACACTCGTAGAATTTTCCCGAATCCGGTTATTATGATTTTCGCCTTCTTATGTTGATCTTTTATAGAATACACTTTTCCAAATATAACATTTTTTTTTATTTCAATATAATTCAACCACATCAGGATAGTATATCTCTTCAAACTGAAACATTGACACGTGTTTCCGCCTTTGCCTTTAAGTTCCAGCTGTTGTTGGCCGAGAAAGGAAATATGCTGTAGGGTTGTGTGTTCACAGTCAAGGTGACTATAAAGGATCGATTGGGTTTAAACAAAATCAATATCCATAAAATATCTCCCGCTCGAACGTACTTTCCAGTATTGGAAAGCGACCAAGAAGAAAGAATTAAACGATTTATTCGTCGCAACAAAGAAAGGAGAAAAAATTCAGTATATTCTAATTTATCAACAATTTTGTTTGAAAGGCAACAAATGGAGTTCATTGTATTAATTCTTATTAGCTCTTTTGCACTCAAAGTTAAGTATCTTTTAAAAAAAAATTATTTTAAATACAATACAAAGAAACTATCAACCGCGTTTTACTAACGGTCAAGTCAAACTTAAAGTTCAGGTTCTCGTCGGAAGACTGGAATCAAGCAGCAACAAGTTTGCTTAGATTGACCGATTACTTGATTTTGACGGCATGTCAATCCATATGGGGTTATTTATGTCTAAAGGTTACGGAATAACGTACATTGTAAATTTACATTGAGATAGATATATATTGAGAGATATGAGTAAACTGAGAAAGATATGAACCAATCGAGTGAGTGAGAGAGAGAGAGAGAGAGAGAGAGAGAGAGAGAGAGAGAGAGAAGTATGAGTCAATTAGAATATATTGACGTGAGTCAACTGAGATTGAGGCATATGAGCCAAATAATATAAAGAGATACGAGTAAACTGAGATAGATTGAGATGGGCCAACTGAATAATCTATCTATCTATCTATCTATCTATCTAAATCGATGGAAGCTTTTCGCTGAAAGATTTTTGCCTGGTATGTTATTCTCATTATAGATATTTATTACAGAACAGGTATTGTAGTACTCTGAAAATGAACCAAATGTTTGCGAATAACTGAAACGTCAAGTGTATCAAAATTTAATTTGAAGCAATTAAATTTTGTTTTTAATCCAATGAAAATTTGATAATGTCTGAAAATTCAAATTGGCATTTTACGGCTAATAATTCGGTTCCAATTTAATTTCAAAATTGTAGATCAACAAATCGATTAAACGTTAAAATCGATCTTTAAAATCATAAAAAAAAATAAATGATCGAAACCCTTAATATTCAAAATAGTTACTTAATTCAAGTGTCTTGGGTTTAAGAGCGCACGAAAAGCCAAGGCGAGGTTAAGACTTTCCTATCCAATATTTAAAACTTTCTCTTCTCAGAAATAATTTGTTGAGACCGACATTTTAGGTTTGTTTGTTTGGTTGGTTTGTTGGTTTTACAGAATATTAATTTTTTGGGCTTATTTAATGCCAAATTCAGTATAGTTTCAAGTAACTTCCTATTCGATAATCATTTGTAAAACAATTATAGTAATTACATGATTTTCACCAACTATGTCAATTTTATAATATTCATTTGCAAACAATTATTGCATCGCTTAACGATTATAACTTCAAATAACTATTCCTAATACAAATAAATTGCATACAGTTATGGTTTCAACTATTCCTATCGAAAACAATTAGCCTAGTGCTAGAGTGTTCGCCAATGGACCGAAAGACTAGAGTTCAGTCTCAGGTCGAGTCATACCAAAGACTCAAAAAATTGTACTTGATACCTCCTTGCTTAACACTCCGCATTATAAGGAACGTTTCAAGGGTAAAGTAGAGCAATCCAGGGAAAGGAATGGCGCCCTCCGCTACACTTCCGTGTTGTAGCTATTGAAAAGAGTGCCTTCGGGCCGCCCTCGACTACGGTCGCCAACTTTATCGCATGTTAGTTTAATGGCATGTCAACCCTTGATCGGTTATTTTATGCTGAATTCAGTTTATCTCTTACGTTCTCTAATTAGATACAGTAAAATGTATCTTCATAATCATTTCATATAGTTCTCTTCCAACAGAGTTTCAATATGTTAATTGTCGAAAGAAATAAACATGGTGACCCGTGTTCAAATTCTAGACGAGGCTGTTTTCATTTCGCATAGCGCTAAAACTCTTGGGGAAGCTATGACTCCAATTATTCTCTCTCCAGCTATGAGTAAATAGTAGGGCAGACTTAACTATTTAAACTTGGCAGGTCAACCGGTCTTAGAGAAGGAAAGCTCTGAATTGAAGTCTGTTTAACTCCGCTTAAGATTTAACATTGTGTCCCATCCTGCTCATAAAGAGAGGTTGGGTAGATAGATAATGAGTTGCAATATTAATGTTTTAGGAGGCAATGAAGTAATAAAGTTGAAAATTACTTTAAACATTATTTCAATCAGATCACTTTTACGTCTTGATGGGACTCCAAAAAGTACTCCCCCATCGGGTGAGAGAGGACGTGTAAGTAATGCATGAAGTAAGGAATGAAGTGGTGACTCTATCCTCAAAGGGCTTCAAATCGATGATCGCATTTTTATTGTTTATTTTTCATATTGTGTTTAAAAATGTTATTCTCGCGCTTTTTTCTTTTCTTTTAAAAATCAATAACTGGGAAAAATAAATCATTCCTGACTCTGACCCAGTTGGCTGGGGCTGCAGAATACACCGACTGCATCTCTTCAGAGGGGTAAGATTTCCCTAACGAGTGTCCTGCATATGACACAAAACAATCTGATGGTGAGGCTTCGGTAGTGCTGGAGCTTTGGGGAATGCGGAGTGACCCTTTATTGTCATTGCTCCCAGGTCCATTCTGGCCCGGAGTACTTGCACCTGATAGGGTCCTACATATGGGTTAAATAGAACTAAACTTATGCTAAACTGAGTTGCTTGATATAGAACTGTTTTGACATTTAATCTTCGTACTTATGCTAAATTGAATTCTTTGAAATATTTGAATAAAAATGGATTTGGCATTAAATAACCTACAATGGATTTGGCATTAAATAACCTACAATGGTTGATATGCCATGAATCCAAACCAAACCAAACAATCATTCCTAAAAGTAAAACAATTTGTAATTCGTATGAATAATAATCCATATTTACTGAGTATGGGTCACTGTAACATAGGACGTCTGACCATTTGTCTGTGGTGGTATAATGGCTAACGTTCTGGACTGTAGTCTCAAGGTAAGCGGGTTCGAACTCCAGTCATGCTATTGCTTTTACTTTTGGACTAATAAACTTGGGGAAGGCATAAACATTTTTATTCCACCCTAGCTGATTAAATAGTATCACTGTTGTTCTTCTACAAAGGTTGATATACTATTAAACAAAGAAACCAAGCCATTCTTTCTTTCACTGTGTATTTATCATTTGCTCATATCTCTCTTTGTATCTATATACTATTCTTTTTTGTTTCTTGTTTTTTAGTTTTCATTTTTAATTAGAGTGTTCAATATTTAAGAAAAAGAACTATACTGATATCAATAATTATAATCAAAAATCAGTTCTAATCAATATTTATATTTAATAATACACACCAGCTGCTTTATATTCAATACAATTTAATATTCATATCCAAATGGATATTTCATGTTCAATACAATTATCATATTTACCAACCCCTCCACTCAAGGTCAATTTTTAAGCGGAGTTTAACAGGTTTTAATTCAGAGTTTTCCTTCTCCTAGACTAGTTGCCTCACCCAGGCTGAAGAACCTAGTCTGTCCTACTATTTACCCATAGCTGGAGAGAGAATAATTGGATTCATACCTTTTCCAAGGGTATTAGTGCTATGTGAAATGCAATCAGTCTCGTCCAGGATTTGAACTCGTGTCGCCGTGTCCACATCCTGCGACGATAACCATTACACCACGGGCACCTCCTTCAATACAATTATACAAATTTACATTTGTATAATTGTAAGTAAGTAAAATTGACGACCGAAGTGTCGGGAAGGACACTACTCCTTTCCCTGGATTGCTCCACTTTACTCTTGATATGTACCTTATATTGCTTAGTGTTAAGTAAGGAGGTATCAAGTATCATTTTTAAAGTCTTTGGTATGACGCGACCTGGGATTGAACTCAGTCTCCCGGACCATTGGCGAACACTCTACTCACTAGACCAATGAGCCAGTACCTTTGACAAATTGTATTCAACATGAAAAATATGCATTGGAATGATATATATATATATATGTGTGTGTGTGTATGTGTGTGTGCTGAAATGTTCTTTTCCCATGAAGAGAATGTTCTCTCTCTTTTTAAGGTTTTTTTGAATTTTGTTTAATGACCAATAAAACTTATTAAACTATGTCTAAAGTGTGTTGAACTTTTCAGGTTTCTTTTATATATATATATATATATATATATATATATATATATATATATATATATATATTAAAGAGTTACTCATTCTTTGCAAAAACTATCGAAGGCGTTTTAGCTATTTTCTTACAATCTATCTATCTATTGCTTTATAAAGAAGAGTAACGATGAGAGGGTTGGGGTCAGTGTTAGTTGTTTCGGAAATTTCTCTAACACATTCTCAAAATTAACAAAAGGTCATTCCCTTTATCATTTGGACCTATAACCTGCAGTAACCCCTCGTGTCTGTATGTGTGTGTGTGTGTGTGTGTGTGTGTGTGTGTGTGTGTGTTTGCATATATACATCTATCTATCTATCTATCTATCTATCTATATATTTATATATGTATATATATATATATAATTTTTTTGTGTGCAAACGTGTATGTGTTTGTGTATGAGTGTATAACATATCGTTTGATGGCATTTCATAAGTGTGTTAATTTACATCGCAATCTTTTCAATCAGAAACAGAAGCAATGTTCATATGTAAAAAAAAACAAACAAAAAACAAAAAAAAACAAAACAAAAACAACAAAAAAAAAAAACCTTAAAAAATTAGATAAAATCCAAACAAACACCAAAATGAATTGCCCTAAATCTAAACCAGTAAATGTTATTCTAAACCAAACAACAATTCTTTCACAGAAGAGTTGTCAATAAATCTCTCAACTTGTTATTTGAATTCGAGGTATTCTTTTTTCTTTCTTCTCGAAGACAGACCATCCAAATATTCATGTTAAAATGGTTTGTCGGCACTTAATTTCATCAGTCCAAACGTCAAACAAAGTTTTTAGCTTAAGGAAATAATTTGTAAGCACAGGCACGTTAAAGCGATTCAAAGGCAGATAGGCAAAAAGTGACATTAATTTTTCTGTCCGGAACTTGTTTTGCTTGAGAACAGCTATGCTAAAAACGGTGTTAGAGGAACGGTAATATGACTAGCATGGTTATCGGGCACACCTTGGGATATAATTTAGACCTGAAAGTTATAAAATTCGTTATTATGAACAATGATGAAAAATTAACCAAGACCTTTTATAAATTCAAGAAAAAAAGCCATCTTATTGTGTTTAATGGTATGTAATTTATTGACGTTTTAGCGGAGATTAAACTCTACATTTTTGTGTATTTGTTGGTGGGGGTGTCATTCAAATATATTTCGGATCTTTAAAAGCTGAATAAACAACAGACAGAAAAAAGAAGGAAAAAAAAAATCCTGATTATTTCATATTTCTAATACGTATTTCCCAGCTTTAGGTTAAATAGTATCTTTATTATCCTACAAGGATACAACATGGAAGTTGATATACCATTGAACCAACCAACCAACCAACCAACCAATACATTTTTCTGAACAATACCCTGGGGAAATACATAAATCAATGTTTTCCCCATAGCAATGCATAAATAATAGGACAGACTTGGTTAGACAACCTGTCTCGGAGAAGGAAAACTGAAATTCCAACCTGTTTTATTTCTTTGGCAGAAGAGTTGGGTAAATACACATATATATTTCTGGACAGTTGTCAACTTGGCACAAGGCTAATTTTAGTGAGAACCCTGAGTTGAACTTAATTTAGACGTCATCCGAGATCAGACGATTGATTAAGAACACCTTAAAAAATCCTCATAATACATTATGAAAATTTCATATTTCATCATATAATTTTGTGTTTGCCTTGCTTTCTTCGTTTTATGATGGAATATCAACCTTCGTGGGTTATTTAATGCGAAAGCCATCCCTGTAGAAATATAGTAGTGGTACTATTTAACCCATAGTTGGGTGGGGGATAAAAAGGTTCATACTCTACGTTTATTATTTTTTAGAATATGCATGATGTGTAACGGTTAACAGTATCCTATTTACCCAACCCCTCCACTCGGGCAGGATATGACACATGGTCAATTTTTAAGCAGAGTTTAACAGGTTTTAATTCAGAGTTTTCCTTCTCCTAGACTAGTTGTCTAACCAAGGCTGAAGAATCTAGTCTGTCCTACTATTTACCCATAGCTGGAGGGAGAATAATTGGATTCATACCTTTCCCAAGGGTATAAGTGCTATGTGAAATGCAATCAGTCTCGTCCAGGATTTGAACTCGTGTCGCCGTGTTCATTTCCTACGACGATATTTCTCCCTCAATCTGTGAGTAAATAACTGCAGTTTGAACCATTTTAGAATACAACTCACTTAGAGTATTTAATAATTGATAATGTTAGAGATCTTATTTTTTACTCCTGGAACCATATCAGCCAGTATAACCCGTCGCGTGCTACTTCGTATGGACATGAGCTGCACCAAGTAAACCTGCATGTGGCCCCAAGACCGCTTTGTCGGTGGGGCTGTAGAATACGCCGACTACACCTCAGCAGAGAGGTTAGACCTCCTCAAAGTGTAACCTAGGTATGACCCTAAACTGCATCTGCTAGTGAGGCTCCTATCCTGGTGATTTCGGGAACGAAGAATACTTCATTGCCATTACTCCCAGGTCCACTTTAACCCGGAGTGAATGTACCTGTCAGGGTCCCATCTATAGCTCAAACCGAACTGTTCAATCATTTACTAAGGATTATCATTATTATTAGTTATTTGAAACCATGCAGTTGTGCGAAAATCATTAATATTAATTAGGAATACTTGATAAATAGAATTACTAATATTATATATCAATACTTGAAACCATTTAACTATGTGCAAACAACTGATTATTTGTGTTAAATAGGAAAACTTGAAACCATTTAACTGTGTTCAAATAAATGAGCTCCAACAAATCCTTTATAAATAAAGTTACCTACAAACTATATATATATATATATATATAGTTACCTACAATATATATATATATATATATATATATATATATATATATATATATATATATAT
The DNA here is from genome assembly GCA_963585895.1 of Sepioteuthis lessoniana. Taxonomy (NCBI): domain Eukaryota; kingdom Metazoa; phylum Mollusca; class Cephalopoda; order Myopsida; family Loliginidae; genus Sepioteuthis; species Sepioteuthis lessoniana. Next base: position 56,518,534 of record OY757907.1, read on the forward strand.
AATTTGGTATTAAATAACCCACAAAGGTTGATATGCCATAAAACACCAACCAACTGTCAATTGGCCGCAAGAAAAACTGTTAAGAGTAATTACTTAATATGGCACCACGGCAGTCTAATAGATCATGGAAAATAAGAATATGTAAGCGTGTAATCTTCGTGCTCTTAGCTTGAGTTAATTTGATGAGAATGATGATACCTATAAACCCACTGGTAAAATTCATTCATTTTATAATAAATGAAATTCTGCACAGATTTTTCTATGGTTGGCTGTTTCTAATAACCTATCATTTCGACAGGGTGCAGTGCCAAGTAATTCCGTTCATGACACCTCTCTGGCCAATAGGAGTTACTTGGCATTGGCTATTTCTTCAAAAACCACAATGGAAGAGCGTCATATATATATATATATATATATATATATATATATATATATATATATATATATATATATATATATATAACGTATATATAACGTATTTTATGCTATATTATCTGCAAACAACGACTAGAAATATCTGAGGCCTTAATCATAAAAATAAAAAAGAACACTATATTAGATACCTTTTAACTTTGCAAATGATTGATTGATTTTAACGGTATGTCAACCCGTCTGGGGTTATTTCATGTCCATTGTTTAAGGGATCGTGTTCTTTGTACGTTCATAGTTACATTTATGTGTTGTTTCTTATGATTTTTTCACCAAATCTTATAGATTGTGAATAATTTTTAAACATATTTATTCGGTCCATTGATGAGACCTTAACAAGTATTGCCACCCCGTTTAAAATGGACCTGCGAGAAATGGCACTGAGGGGGCACTTTACACTCCCCAGAGCTCTTGAATTGGAGCCTCAATATCAGATACAGTTTAGTGTCATACTCAGGAGTCTTACCCCTCTGTAGGGGATACAGTCAGTGTATTCTAAGACCCTCTGACTCGGCTATTAGTTGGGAAGTGGTGCTTTGAATGTGTTTTTTTCAGAATTAGTTGATGCGTCAAAGCTAATTTTTCAACATCATTTCAGAATTACAAAGTGAGATGTCATGTAAATAATTAGAGCAATAAATTTCCTTGATTTGATGACACGACTAAAATCTTTGCATTCTGGAAAAGAGGCACCGAAGACAATTCAATATCTTAGATTATCTGAAGACAGCATCACCAAAGCATCAATTTTGCTACAGAATGGTCGAAAACTCTTGGACCCAGAAAAGACTATGAAGAGTTCTTAAATTGATATTATATATACATGATAAATGGAGATGCTTGGGAGATAACGGGGGAAACAAATTCGTATATATATGTATATATATATAGTGCTTGTAGTGCTTGCAGTGTAATGGTTATTTCCGTAGGAAATGGACACAGTGATACGAGATTAAATCCTGGGAAAGATTGTTTGCATTTCACAGAGCGCTAATACTCTTAAGAAAGAAATGAAACTAACTATTCTCTCTCCTGCTGAGCTCTTCAACTTTGGTATGGCTACTTGTATAGTGAAAGGAAAACTCTGAATTGAAACCTGTTAAACTCCTATTAAAAATGACCTTGTGTCTCCTGCTCGTGGAGGTGTTAGCACACACACACACACACACACACACACACACACACACACACACACACACACATATATATATATATATATATATATTGGCATATGTGCCATGGTATATTTTCGATAACATCGTAGTACCATGTCAGGTAATTTCCCTTTATGGTATCTCTCGGGCCAGTGGAGGTTTAAATGAAGGTGCTCATTTCCGCTGAAAATAACAAGCAAAACATTGTACTGCGTTACATGGTACCAGAAGCTACGCACAGTATCTGATTTATTATCGAATGCCAAGGATGAACTGCTCTTTTACAAACTCCAATAATCTCTATTATTTACCCAAATCTAGGAAAAATTTTCTCATATACACATTATATAAAAGAAAAAGTAAACGCAATTAGCGGAGGATTTTGATATTTTAGAAGTATATATTATGTTTCTTAAACTTGCAAGTAACAGCGGGTAGACTTAATCAAAATTGGATTGTTGGGAGATAAATTAGATTGTCGAAATATTTTCTTTGTTATACGATTTTCCCCTCGAATAAATATCACTTTTTTTTTTCGTCTTGGTCAAGATGATTCAAACTGTTCATTTTCAACTTGTCTCGAAAGCATGCTTTGTTCTAAATAACACTGACATCCTTTCATTGTCAAAAGGACTTTTATTCTTCCCGAGGTATTTAAGTTCAGGTATTGCTAACTTTTATGATCTACCTACACGTACATATCACAAAGCGTTTTCTTCTTTTATTGTGGTCTTTACAAGTTTATGGCAGTCTGAAAACTTTAATACAAAGCAGAATTTATTGCATAAAGTTATGAAATAACATCATTCGATTAATCATTCAGTCTTGTTTCGATTATCACGTCTTGATCAATCGGCCTCACTTAGGTGCATGTTGCGTCTAGTAATCTGCAATAAAAAAACTCCTTCTTATTTTTTCGATCTTAGAATACGCTGACAATATCCCCTGCAGAGGGGTTAAAAATATTGGTTTGGTTCGATTTGGTTTTATGCCATACCAACCATTGTAGGTTGTTTAATATCAAATCTACTTTTATGCATATAAACCGTTCTGTTTCAAACAATTCAGTTTAGCATAAGTACAGGTTTTTGTTTACACACAGTTAAATGTAAAACAGTTCTAGTTCAAACAATTCAGTTTAGCATAAGCTCTCTGTTTAGTTCTTTTTAGGACCCTATCAGTTGCTACCAGATACCAGAGTGGACCTGGGAGGGATGGCAATGAAGGGGCACTCTGCATTCCTTAAAGCTCCAGCATTACATGAACTTCCGGGATACTCGCAGGGGAGTCTTACCCCTCTGCAGAGGCGCAGTCAGTAAACTTTTAAGCCCCAGCCGACTGGGCTAGCCACAAAAATGAGTGTCCTGAACAGGACACTGAACTGTGTCTGATGCTGAGGCTCCGGTTCTGGTAATCTGGGGAGTATGGCACACCACTTCATTGCCATTACTCCCAGATCCACTCGGAGTGGTATTACCTGTTAGGGTCCCATTTATGGGTCAAATGAATCTGTTGAAAAATTAATCGTATTCGATTGGACCGTGTGCCAAAAAAAAAGATAATTTTTTCAAAATTAAGAAATAACTACGTAAAAAATCTAAATATGAAGTAAAATGAACGCGATTCCCTAACGTTTAGGCATAAAATAACCTTAAACGAGTTGACATGTCGTTAAAATCAATCAATTTATACTAATCCGATCATTTCGCCACGTGCAACATATAACGCAAGATAAATCGAGTGTACAGTCGATTTGAATTCTAGAGTCTCCCTTCTCGACCGGTTGATGTCCCATGGTTTAAGAGCTCAGTCTGTGCAATTATTTACCCATGCCTGAGGAAGAAGAGATGGATTTATGTCTCTTCCATGGGCATTTGTACAAAATTAAAGGCTAACAGCTTCTTTTAAGATTTGAACGTGACGATTCCATTTGAATTGACGATTCCATTTTCTACGACGAAATCCATTAAACTACGTGGGCCTTACTGGATATTGCCTTCAATAAGTTTCCATACTTTTTTTGTACGGGCATTTAAAATTGTCGTAGACTCTTAAAAATTCAGTATGCTATTGCTATATATCTTATGAGATGACTGACCAATTTTTATGATTTCAGGTTTAGATGAACAGCTATTGCAGCAATTGGAATACACCCTACTAAAAGCTGATTGTCACAGCTGGTGAATTTCAAAAATGCAATTCGGACTTGAGGATACTTTAGAAGAACGATATGCAATAAAATTGTGTTTTAAACTTGGAAAAATGCCACAGAAATGTATGGAATGGTTCAGACTGCTTTTGGAGCATCTTGCATGAATCGAGCATGAGTTTTTGAGTGGCATAAGAGATTCAAGGAAGGCAGGGAGTCTATGAGGGATGATGAGAGGTGTGAGAAGTCAGAACACCAGAGTTGATTGGCCAAATAAAGAATTTCATGGATAAGGACCGTCGTGTGTCTAATAGAGACAATAAGAGCACAGTTTGATGTCAGTGTGGGAACTGTACAAACAATTATTCGCGAGGAACTGAAGATGCGGACGATTTGCGCGAAATTTGTCCCAAGGGTGCTCAAAGAAGTTTAGAAAGAAAGACGTTGTCATGACTGCAGGGAGATGGTCGAACTGATCAATTCAGATCCCGCAGTTCTTGATGCTCTGGTGACCTGCGATGAAAGCTGGATCTACTGCTATGACCCAGAGACCAAGAGATAGAGTTCACAGTGGAAGCATGCTGGCTCTCCCAGACCCAAGGCCAGACAGAGCAAATCCACCCACAAACTTTTGATGATGCCTTTTTTGATAGCACTGGCATGATCTACAGGCACTGGGTTCCCACTGGACAGACAGTCAACAAGGAATACTATGTTGAGGTTTTAAGGGAGTTCAGGAAGAGATTCCGTCGGAAGAGGCCAGCACTCTTCAAATCGGGTCAGTGGCATTTCCAGCAGGACAATGCACCAGTCCACAACTCCATCCTTTTCACAGACTCTTTGACCAAGATGGGCACCAAGACACTTCCTCAGCCTCCCTATGGTCCAGACCTATGGTCTCTTCCCTGTGACTTTTGGTTATTCCCTAAGCTCAGAGACTGTCGTTATTAGACAATTGAGGAGATGAAAGAGGCTGTGACGAAGGTCATTGACACGCTGACACAAGAGGACTTCGATGGGGCCTTCCAGAAGTTGTTGGAACGGTACAACAAGTGCATTGCAGCCGGAGGAGATTACTTCGAAGGGGACCAGAGTTTCACGTGTGTACTACCAATAAAAGTGCCCATAAGAAAAAAGTCTGGAAACGTATTGTAGTCAAAAAGTCTGTATTTTTGCTTTGCGATTTAGAGTAACTCTTGGCTTACAATTAAGTCATCCTAAAAGTACTGCATCACAAAAGTTAAGCAGCGATGAGCTTGTTCAGTTCTGCGGTCGCTAGCCTGCGTTTAATGAAAGCAACGTAAAGATCTGTTGGCCAGACTAAGCAAAATTTATAGACTCGTGTAATGAACGACTTTTTAAGACCAACTTTTCAGCTTAAAAACATGTGGTCGTTCATTACATGATATATGTTTTTGAACATGACGAAGCTTACAGTCGTCCATTACACGCAATATAAATTAAAATCACCCTTTTGTGGCTAAAAATGTTGGTTCGTTCATTAGTTTGGTTTGTCTCTCTCAAACAGCTTGTTTCTTTTTGATTAACTTGTTTTCTTTTTTAACTGATTAGTCTCTCTTTCTAAATTGTTTGGTTTCTCTTTTTTTTTTCTCTTTTTAACCTTGCCTGTACTCCACCGTAGTGTAGCAAGGTGGAGTATCAAGCTTGTCTCACAAAATGTTTATCACTGAGCAGTGAATTCAATACTCACTTGATACAGACTGCGCCCAAATCATGCTTTGTTTAGCCTTACGGGAGATTTGTATGATGTCATTGTTATCGAAATTGACTCATAGACCATTAGTAGTGAGTCTGATTGTCACTGGGTGTTTATATTTCCAGCCTTGTGCCAAACATAGACAATTTAGTAAATGACTTATTATTATTATTATTATTATTATTATACTGCTGTGTTCTTGAGAAAGAAATATCTGTCAAAAACACGTGACTCTAAACTTTCAACCAAGAAACTCGGCATTTACTTAGACAACGTAAGGACGATTTATCTGAACTGAAACCATTGATAGCATTCGCATTCATCTCAAATGATAATTGTATAAGGTTGACTAGCGAGTTCACCAGGCATTTCAGCTACCATTTGAATTCTAATTGAATAAAGAAAGCTTTGACGTCATTACATTGGCACTTGTAACCCTTGATATCTCATCTGAAAGACAATTATTTAAGACTTGTATCATCGTTGCTTTCTTTAGAAAAAAAAAAAATTCTTAAAACGTTTTTAGTATTCACTGTTTATATTTTAAAGGCTGGAAATGACTTGATATCTAGCTAAATGAGTACTTCCTTATGTTACCATAATAACAGAATTCCTCATTACTCTTCAGTGATACCAGATGGCGTGACCCATTAGACGAATGGTGTTCAAAAAGTATCGAGACCGAATCTGTCTTTATCCACGACAGAAATGAACACTGAATGAAATATTTTCTTAAAAATAGATACCTCGCATTCAGTACACGTATTCCCATAAGTTTTCCATTTGTCGAAGAACCTTTGATACCATGAAACAATAAATTAAGTTTTTGTTTCTTGCTTTCAAGAATCTTTCAGATGATTGAAATTAATAGTAACAATTGAAAGAAAGACCATCTATTAGTCATATAGATTTATTTGAAACTTATTAGTATTAGACCGGATTACTTGAAACAATATAACTCATTGTAAAAAGAAAGATTATTATTAAATAGAAAAAAATTATTGAAACCATACAATTGTGTACAATTTATTCGTATTAGATTGGAATACTTGAAACCATACAGCTGGATGCAAATTATTTGTATTAAAAATAGTCATTTGAAGCTATCGATTGTTTACAAATTATTCTCATGACTTACCTGAAATCATAAAATAACTTGCAATGAGGACTAATTTCGGCATTATATAACTCAACATATGCCATAAAGCTAGCCAAGTTACTTACAGCAGGTACTGTAAGCAATTTAAAGCGAACACCAATGCAGATATATATATATATATATATATATATATATAGAGAGAGAGAGAGAGTGTATTTTACTTACGTTGCCAAGTATTTGGTGGAAGTAAATGATAAAATAGAATAATGATGCGTATAATTTATACATTTGTTTTAAGAATAAATGTAACCGAACGTGAAGGAAATACGTTTCGAAAATTGAGTTTAATTTGAAGAAAACTCAATGACATAGAAGGAAATAATAAAAAGGGTATAGTTGAAGCTAATTTGACGCGTATGTAATTTATTTTACTTACCTAAAAAAGAAAGAAAAGGGTTAGATATCGCAATTTATTTTACTTACCTAAAAAAAAAAAATAAAAAATAAAAAAAGACTATTAGATATTGTCATATTTTGGTAGTCATTTTAAAATTTTCTCCTGACATCTTTGAATCCCTAGGAAATAATTACGGTTTTGATTCGGAAGTTGCAAACATGATTTGCACTGATGTTGTTTTGACACTCCTGTGTTGTGTCAAACAGGACATTTTGTGGTTTCTCTGAATGTTGAGTGGGAGATGACTTTGTTTGCTTCAAAGGGGAAAGGACAAAAATAACTTTTTCTTATTGAACTAAAAGGATTGGCTCTATTTAGTTTTATTCAAAAAACAAAATGAAACAAAAAACATTATGTACACGATAAAATAGAAGTAGTAGGAGAAACCATTTCTCTAATTTTACATTTATTGTTTTTAATAATAAATACTTTTTATTTTCGTGACTAATTGCACTATTCCTACTGGCCTTTAGGTACTTCACTTTGTGTGATGGTTATCAAGCAAGTATGGGCAGACCATTCCCAGTGAGTTCGAATCTCACTGGGTGTCTCATATTTCCAGTCTTGTGATACAACTTAGTTAACCTTTGTAAATAGCTACTTAAACATTTTATAATCCGAAGACGGATTTTCATATTTGCATCTTTTGCCTTTTTGTTCAATTTATATTTTTAAAGAAAAGTCAATAAAGAAGTTTTGTCCGACCCCAGCCGACTGGGTTGGAAAAACATACAAAAAACAGATCATCAGCGGTTCAAATTTTTTTTCACTTCGGTTTCTTTGTTTAGTGGCATATCAAACTTGGTGGTTTATTTAATGCCAGAAACTTATTAATACGGAATGACTTTTGTAAATCAAAAATAAGATATTACGCATTAATAAAACTAGGAATGATTAACCACATTATATACGGTTTGTTTTCTTTGTTTTTGGTTGGTTGGTTGGTTGGGTTTTATGGCATATCAACCTTTGTTGGTTATTTAACACCAAATCCATTTTTTTAAAAACTAGTTCTATTTCAAACAATTCAGTTAGGCAAAAGTACGCAGTTTGAATGTAAGTACAGTTTGATTGTCAAAAACATTTCTATTTCAAGCTATTCAGTTTAGTCAAGCAGTTCTAATTCAGATAATTCAGTTTAGTATAAGTACAGATTTTGTTTACACACAGTTAAATGTCAAAACAGTTCTATATTAAACTATTCAGTTTAGTGTAAGTACAGTTTCAATGTAAAAAACAGTTCCATTTCAAATAATTCAGTTTAGCATGAGCACGAAGTTTAAATGTAAGTACACTGCAATTGTCAAAAACATTTCTATTTCAAGCTATTCAGTTTAGTCAAACCGTTCTAATTCAAACAATTCAGTTTAGCATAAGTATGCAGTTAGTTCTATTTAACCCATAGATAGGGCCTTATCAGGTGCTACCACTCCGGGCCAGAGTGAACCTGGGAACAATGGCAATGATGGAGTAATCCGCATTCTCCAAAGCTCCAGCATCATTGGAACCTTACCATCAGATTGTTTAGTGTCCTATTCTAGACATTCATGGGGGGGGGGGAGGTCTTACCCCTCTGAAGAGGTGCAGTAGGTGTATTCTACACCCTCAGCCGACAGGGCAATCTTTGTTTTTTAAGGCATATCAATGTTCGTGGGTTATTTAATGCCAAAACCATCCTTGTTGAAGAACAGTTGAGATACGGTTTAACCAATAGCTGAGAGGGATAAGGAGTTCATGCTTTTTCCAATGTTTCTTTCTGTGGTTTCTTTGTTTTTAAAAGGCATATCAGCCTTTATGTCAAAGCTATCCTTGTTGAAGAACAATAGTGATACTATTTATGGCTCGAGGAATAAAAGGTATTAGTCCGAAAGTGAACGTAATAGCGCGACTGGAGTTCGAACTCACTATGATGCCACAATCCTGCACGTTAACCTCTACGTCACGAGGACTCACCCCCCACTTTTCACTTCTTGCCAAAGTGTGTCTTGTATATGTTATGAAACTGCATCTGGGATTCATGCTTTAGGTTTGGAAATCTGAGGAGTGTGAAGTTACTTTTTCATTGCCATTACTCCCTGGTCCACTTTAACCTTTAGTGGATTCATCAGTGAATCAACTAGATCTGTTTGCATATTATTTCTGTTAGATAGGAATACTTGAAACTATTGAACTGTTCGTAGACAAATGATTATTATTTTATAGGAAGAGTTACTTGAAACCACATAGTTGTATGCAAATGATTAGTTTTATATAGGAGTACTTGAAACCATATAACTGCGTGATAATTATTTGTATTTGAAAGGAATACTCGAAACCATATAACTGTACAAATTACTCATTTTAAGAATAGTTAAAATTGTTTTAAAATTAAGTATTGATAGTTACCTTAAACCATATAGTTACTTTAAACCTTTTAGATAAATAAATGAATCAAAAAACGGACTTCAGCATTAAATAATCCCATGTAAATTGCCATCTCGTAAAACAAACCAACCAACCAGCCGACTAAAAAAATTAAGTGGTCTCAGCTTCTGGACTATATATTCTGTAGAAATGATATAAAAAACGTGTTTATATTTAACATTGTAAATGCAATCGGTTAGATTGAACTCTTAATCTTTGGTAGGGCAACCAATCAAGAAGAAGGAAAACTCTGAATTCAAACCAGGTGTACTCCGCTTAAAAATGGACCTTGTGTTGGGTAAATACATACATTATCAACGCCACACTTTTCTGTCTGTATAGCATTTATCTACGTAGATTACGAACACACTCTGCTAATACATTTACTTTTTTGTTTGAAGAAGATTTCTCATTTTATCGGCGAAAGTGCGATAATGGATACTCATGTTTTATCCTTTGGAATTTGAAAACTAATATCCCCGATTAAATCCTTACTCTCTAAAGTGCAGAATTCACCATTTGTTAAATAAATTTCGAGTCGCTTTGAAGAGAAGGCTATCAATCCTTTCTTTCTTTCTTTCTTTCTTTCTTTGCGCCGCGAAATCTTCAAACTTTTTGTTGTTGCTTTGAGATTTAAAAAATCGTTTATTTATCGCAATTTCAGCAATGATTTTCAAGTGAGATGATTAAAAACTACATACTTTTAAATAAAACTATATATATATATATATATATATATATATATATATATTGCAATGAGAAAGCGACTGAAACATGGTTAAATTGTTGTTATAAATTTATTTCGGCGAAGATTATTATTATACTCTTCGACTCATCAGATGACTGAACACGTTTAATTATAGGTTGAAAACTGTAAATAAGGATTACAGTCTATATGTGTATGAAAAAAAAAAAAGAAGAAAAACCAATATAAAATTTAAATTTTCAGGCAAAAGTAAATGGGGTTAAAACAATAAAGTATTAGAAAAATTAAGAAACCAGAAAATCGAGTTCCTGTAAATTAACCCATTCTAATTTGAACATGTGCTAGATTTTTTGTTGCAGGTGGAATTTTATGGATAATGTAAACTAAACGATTATCTTTATATAGTTTTCGTTTACTTATACGTATGTTAATTCCCTCACCTAATTAGACTTCCTCCTACGGTCATCAACTAATATATATATATATATATATATATATATATATATATATATATATATATATATAAATATATATATAAAGCTTGATATATTTTTAAAAATAAAAACTTATAGTCATAACACTGAAATGATGAAGTGAGAAAAAACACACACAAACACACACACACACACACACACACACGCATGTTAGGTAAACTGATATTAAAGAGTAATGAAGAATTCCGTTGATATGGTAACATGACGAATTATTTGCCGTTTGCATTTGCATGTCGGTCTTTGTAAACACACATACGCAATTCATTAGCAATCTGGTCTTACAACTTTTGAATGAGAAATTCCGTTGTTATGAGAACGTGGATTTTCTATTTTGTTAGCTCTCATCCCTGACTCAGTGATCCACCTTCGGGAAGTTACGAGTAGTTACGTTGTTACGATTATAAAAGTCCTACTGAGTAAGAAGGGCGATAAGTTTTTCTGACAAATCAATTAGTCGAGCGAAGCTAAGCGCAACCCATCTTATTCCGAATTAGATGTGTTATCTTGCTACGAAATAACAGTGTGTTAATATGTTTAGGAACACACCGTGGCAAAACAGACGACGGGGGAGTTTCTGTGGGGTAGTGGTTAACATGCTGGACTGTGACATCGTAGTAAGCAAGTTCGAACTCCAGCTGCGTTATTACACTCACTTTCGAATTCAGGAAAGTAAAGAACCCCCCCTATCCCTCCAGCTAGGGGTTAAATAGTACTTCTATTAGGATTGATTTAGCATTAAATAACCCACACGGGTTGATACCTCATTAAAACTAAACAAAAGAAAAAATAAGAATACAACATATTTATTGTATAATTTAACAATTTGTAGCTGCATAAGAATGTTATTTTGTACATTTATCATCTATATATACAAAGCTGCTGGGTCTGTCTGTTTGTCCAAGCCTGGGTTCTGCCGTGAATAAATCGATATATTGCTTGATATACAGCATTTTGAGTTTTAAATACTGCTGGTCAGCTCTCTGTGAATTTTTTCAACGAGTAATAATTGAGTAGACTACACAACTCAACTCCGCTTCTCTTTCTCGTTCAGTTTCTTTATTATTTTTCTTCTCTCACAAATAATCTTTTTATTTAAGTCTTTTTCCTTTCACTTTTCAAAAATTCTCTTACCGTCCAGTTTATTCTCTTACCACTTTCTTCTTATTTTTTCTTTCTTTACTTGAGTGATATAAAAGTCGACTGATACTATTGCGTTATAAACTTACCAACAAGATTGATGACGTCATTTCATGACCCATTGATAAGCAGAAATCCCGATGGATTCGTAAAGAATTCTGTAATTTGTGATGTGAACTATACTAGTTGTTGTAGAAGTGCTATATGTCTACGTATTATTTAAGACTGGAATCTTGTAGTTTCTTTGACTTTTGAACTTACAATAAACAACGGAGATAATTCCGTAAGACATGATAACAAAAAATCTTAAGATCAACAGAATTCTAAACCTCCTGTATTTACGTCACTGAGCATAGGGTTTCCATCATTTCTTCATCTTTGATCGCTTGGAATCGGTAAACTCAGATCAAATTCCAGCCGTAGCTGTCTGTATTCATTTTTCACTCATGTTTTGGGGAAAAACATGGGTCTGTATTTTTTTACAGTACAAACTATAGGTAAAACAATATAGCAGACCGACTTAACTAGGCTTGTTGTTGAGCAACAAGAAGAACGATTCAGAATTTTAATCCCTAAGTGACACGTCATGGGCCGGCGTGGTTGTTTAAATATGATTAATTTTAATATCTTTCAGATGTTGGGAAAGGTTTGGGGTAAACGCTAACAAACTATTCTTGAGTAATATAGTTTAATCACTCATGTACCAGATAGAATTGAAATGCCCATGAACGTATACGTCTGGGAAAAATGTTGAATAAGAATAGGAATAAGACGAACATTTCTAGCAATTTGTATACTTCTATAATTTACTAGACGACTCGCGAACTAACTTGGTCCCTGTTGTAACAGCCGTTCATAATGGTACTGATATTTCTTTTCTAGGAAGAGTGAATAATTCAAATTAGAATTCCATTGTTACATCGAGAATTTGAATGATAAAAATATTGAATTCAGTACGAACGTTGACCCACAAAAATGATCGTTCAATTGTAAATTGAAATGGAAATCGTTTTCTGCTCTAAGTGTGTTTTAAGTCTCAAATGAATATCTTGGTATGATGTAACATTTTTTGAGGTAAAAGTCATGCACACACACACACATATATATATATATATATGTGTGTGTGTGTGTGTGTGTGTGTGTGTGTACGCTATCCCAATACATATATATATATATATATATATGTATATATATATATATATAAAATAAAAGATTTTGTAATAAATAAAAGTTACCTAAAGGTTTTTAATATATTTTGGATTAGATTCATCGCCTTTGCATTCCCTCAACCTGTATTATATTTAAGCGGTCGCTTAAGAATTCCTGTCATATTACGGAAAGTGCTCAGAGGATAATGACCCATATTTTTTTTTTATTACGTTGACTCTCAATGTTAGAAACAAATGTTGGGGGTATGCCGGTAGGGGCTTAACATTTCTCGAATAATCTGGTAAAATAACACGAGCATACGAAGCAACGGTGTGTCATTTAATAAATACATGAGGAAATACTGCACCCATAGACATTCACTGACGCTTGCTGAACGTTTATGAATACCAAGGTACGTCCCAGGAGGTGTCAACCCACGAAAAAAAGAGTACTTCGATTAGCTCATCCGGACGAATCGGTGTATTACGACCAGAACTGAGTTCGTTTGCATGAATTCGTTGGCAACTTTGGGATATCACTGAGTTTACGTCAGGTGGGTCCCGCTGATGCTCTCACAAGAACAAAAAGGCAACCGAAAGCAAGTCTACCAGCATCTACTGAACCCCAGTGAGGCTGAATGTGACAGTTTCTTGAACGGCATCATCACCACGTGCCATGTTGTGTCACCACGATGAACCAGAATCAAGGTGACATATTTCATATGGTGTAATGGTTAGTAAACTAGATTAGCAGACGATAATTTGTAAGTTCAATTCTCACGGAGTGTCACTTACTTCTAGCTTTGTCCTAAGCTAAACTTGTAAATAACTTCCTCGAGGTTGTAGATTTTACGAGTGCGGAGTCAGACAGACCCTTGTTTATCACTGGTGAAAAACGGCGTATTGTAGATAATAACATGTTGCATCCAAAGAAGGTGTTCGTTAGTCAGCGGTTATTTATGTAGGAAATGGAATTGCCGACCCGAGTTCAAATCCTGGATGAGGTTTGCGTTTCACATAGCGCTAATACTCTTGGGAAAGGAAGGAATCAGACTATTCCTCCCTGCTCGGGGTAAATAACAGGGTAGATTGGACTCTTTAACTTTGATATGATAACCTATCTAGGAGAAGTAAAACTCTGAATTCAAACCATTTTTACTCTGCTTAAAAAATGACTTTGTCTCCCATCCTACACGTTGCGAAGAGGTTGGGTAAATACATACATTCAAAATGGTTTCTTTCTCGGATTTAAGTACGGCCATCGAATGATATCATTTTGAAAAATTGTAATTAACAATGACATGAGCTAATGTAATTTTTTTAAGACAGCAAAACTTAAAGGTCTTAAACTCTGGCGCAATTTTGGCACACAAGAGAGTTAGTCTTTTAGGAAACTATTGTCTCAATTTCTATGTATTTTAATGTATTTTAATCGCCCGACCAGCTGAATTGCATTCTTTTACATAAGTGTAAGTAAAATAAGTAAAGTTGGCGACCTTAGTCGAGGGTGACCCGAAGGCTCCCATTTTCAATTGCTACTACATCGAGGGTGCTACTCCATTCCAAGGATTGCTCCTCTTTACCTTTGATCCTTACTTTATAATGCTGAATGTTAAGCAAGGCAGCATCAAGTAACATTTTTTGAGTCTTTGGTATGACTCGACCAGGGATTGAACCCCAGTCTCTCGGACCATTGGCGAACACTTTACTTATTACGCTAATGGCTTGGTGAGCTTACATACATACATGCATACATACATACTGGCTGTCACTTCAGATATGAGTATAGCCATTGCATGATATCATTTTGTGAAAGAATACTAAATCATGATCGAGACTATTTGCATTTCCTATTGTGCTAATGCTCTTTGGAAAGGTACAAATTCACCTATTCTCCTCGCAGTTACGGGTAAATAGTAGAGTAGACTGGGCTCTTTAACCTTACTATGACAACTTATCGAGGAGAAGGAAAACTCTGAATTCAAACTTTGTATTCCGCTTAGAAATTAACATTATGTCGCATCCTGCTTGTGGCAGAGGGGTTCTATTGATACATACATCCAACGGTGCCCCAGTTATTTGTTATAGCTTCGTGGAAATAAGCTGAAGGCATTCCTTTCAGAGCGTCCCTCATACAGTGTGGCTAATAAATAAGTCAACCACAAATATTTTTTAAAAAATAAGAAGGTTTTTTTTTTTAAAAGATAGTAAGTAAAGTTGGTGACCTTAGTCGAGGGAGACCCAAAGGCTCCCATTTTCAATAGCTACTACACCGAGGTGTTGGGAAGTTCGCTACTCCATTCCAAGGATTGCTCCACTTTACCCTTGATCCTTACCTTATAATGCTGAGTGTTAAGCAAGGCGGCATCAAGTACCAATTTTTGAGTCTTTGGTATTAGTCGACCAGGGATTGAACCCCGGTCTCCCGGACCATTGGCAAACACTCTACTCATTTGGCTAATAGTTGAATAATTTTAATCAAAATAGATACTATTAGGTATCATTTATTACTAAACTCTTTATTTATAACAAAAAAAAAATTGTTATGAGGCACAAGGCCTCTACAAGAGTTTTGGGAGAAGGGGAGAGGGAGCGGTCATCATTTCTTAAGGGGCCTTGCTAGCCACAATTGCCAACCTATTCACACAGTACAATAAAATTCATCCATTCTTCTCAGACGTGCCGGACTCACCATAATACCACATTTTGTCTATAACAGCTTAAAACCCCATATTTTCTCTACAGCATTGGCAATCTATATCTAAAAATATGATAATGTAACAATTCAAAAAATACGTAAACCTTATATACTTATTTATGCAATTTATTTCGGTTCTAAAGATTCAATCCTCAAGACACTGGAAATTAATAATACCTAATAATATCTGTTTTGATTGTATAAAGTTTTACTAAAATAACAAGATCCTGGTACTTTTGATATAGAAGAAAATATTTTATAAAATTCTTTTTGGAGTGTACTAATTTAAGGCGATATTATATAAATAAATGTTAAAATTATTATAAAAATACCAAAAATACTTTTAAAAAGATTATTATCCTACTGATTTAAGTCTTGAGAACAAAGGATTATTTTTTAAATTAATTGGACCTCATTTTCGATCATTTCACATTTTTAATTACTTGACACTTAAACCTGACCCACGTCATTTTCAATTAGCTATTTAGGGACTCGAGTACATGGAAAATCAATTTGAAGAAAGCGTCATTCCCTCTTTGTACTTTGTATATGCAATAAATTATTTCATACGTGTTTTTTTTTACAAAAATCCAATAGATTTTGAAACTAAACAATTTTTTTTTAATTGCCCCTTCTTTCTTAGTGGTTCCATTAACCCAATTCAGGTCTACTTGAATATCACTATAGGATGAAAGGAAGAGAGGGCGTAAATAGCAGAGAAAGGAGAGGTGAAAAGAATATATATATATATATATATATATATATATATATAGAGAGAGAGAGAGAATATATATATATATATATATATATATATATATATATATATATATATATATATATGTGTGTGTGTGTGTGTGTCTGAATTTGTTACGTTTACCGTCGTAAGAAATGGAATCGCTGACTCTAGTTCAAATCCTGGATAAGGGTGTTTGAATTTTACATAGCGCCAATACCCTAGAGAAAGGTATGAATCCAACTATTCTCCCTTCAGCTACGGGTAAATTGAAGGGTAGACTGTGCTCTCGGTATGACAACCGGTCTAGGAGAAGGAAATCTGAATTCAAACCACTTAAACTCCGCCAAAAAATGACCTTGTGTCGCATCCTGTTAGTTCCAGGAGGTTGGGTATATATATAGAGAGAGGGGGGGTAGGGGGAACTGAACTGACAAGGACTAAATGCCGTTGACTCAGTGTCTACGCTATCCTAACTTAGGTATCTATGCTCTATGACTGATATTGAGCACAATTTATTATATATATATATATATATATATATAATAAATTGTGCTCAATATCAATATATATATATATATATATAGAGAGAGAGGTAATTAATGACAAACAGATATAGATAGATATGAGCTTTGATAAAAATAGAGAAAGGAAGATTAATGTTAGATGTTGACATTTAGACACTATTTTATTTTTTATGTCTGAAAATGCACGATTAACAGTTTTATGCAAAATTACAAATGTAATTCAAGAAATTATAGGTGTCAGTAAATTTGCTGATTGCCATTTTAAAGATTTTTTTTAGCAATTTTAGGAAGAACAGCGAGAAAGTTAAACGTAATCTTTTATTGAAATAAATGATAGGACTGATATATCCTTTTTCTTTAAGATGTGTGAATTGCCGTTAGCTTTTATATATAATATTCTCATTATTATAATTTCATCTGTTCATCGTGAATTTTTATCCAGACTCTCACCGTAGCAACTTCAAAGGTTATGTTTTAATGTACTCGATTCTGAATTGCTGTAACTGCCGTCCGTACACAAATCAATATTACGAACGTTTTAGTTTATATAGGAATTTGCTGCCTTCAACTGTCAAACATATAGAAAGATAGAAGTAAGACGAAAAAGGAGAGAATGGGAAGGGAGAGAGAATTAAAAGAAGAAAGATAAAGGAGAGAATGAGAGAGAGAGGATAAAAAATAGAGAAAGATATACAAAAAAAGTAAAGTGAGAAAAGAAAGGAGTAAAAGAGTAGAGAGGTGGAAAGAGAAAAAGATATATATATATATATATATATATATATATATATATATAGAGAGAGAGAGAGAGAGAGAGAGAGAGAGTGTGTGTGTGTATGTGTGTGTGTGTGTGTGTTGGAGAGAGTATAGCTAAAAGAGATCAAACCACCGAAAATAAAGACAGAACAGAGAGAAGGGAAAAGAGGTGATGAGAAAGAGAGAGTAGTCTACTTGAATGACAATACAGAACGAGTGGAAGAGAGGCCGAAAATGCGAAAGAGAGAGAGAGAGAGAGAGAGAGAGAGAGAGAGAGAGAGAGAGAGAGAGAATAAGAAAAAGAAGAGAGGGATAAGGAGAGCGAGAAGAAAAAGAAAGAAGAAAAGGAGGGTTGACAGAGAGGACAATGAAAAGAGAGGTAAAAAAGGATTTGAAGAAAGAAAAGATAGAAGTCGGAATGAATATAACAAAAAGAGAGAACCCCCCAACAGAGAGAGAGAGAGAGAGAGAGAGAGAGAGAGAGAGAGAGAGAGAGAGAGAAAGAGAGAGAGAGAGTTTACCTGAATGAGAGAAAGAAAGAGAAATAGGTTGTATAGGAAGAGAGACGAAGGAATGAGAGGGAGAGAGGGAAAGAAAGAAGGAGAGTAAAGAGAAATGGAATAGAGAGGATAGAAAAAGCGAAAGCAAGAGAAGGTGTAAATAGTGGAGATAGATAGATAGATAGATAGATAGATAGATAGATAGAGAGAGAGAGAGAGAGCGCAGAGACGTGGAAAGAAGAGAAAGAGAGATAAAGAGAGAGGTATCTAAAAGGGGGGAATAGAGAAAGAAGAGAGTGGAAGAGCAAGGAAAGAAAGTAAAGAAAAGGGTGAAGGAGAGAGAGAGAGAGAGAGTAGAGTTGAGTAGAGTGGAGTAAAGTGGTGAGGAGTGGTGAGGAGGGAAAATTTTCATAGCTTCGGATTTTAAATCGGAAGAAAGTGAAATGGCGCATTAGCTGTATTATTAGAAATAATTCTGCTAAAAGACTGTCTGAAAATGTTTCTGTGTCAGTGCGTAACCAAAATTTGGAGGGTGTTCGAATAGTAATAGTTGTTTCCAATTCGATCGTCTTATAGAATGGAATAGAAAAAATATCTATAAAGCCATAGTATTTTATTGACTTTATTCATTAGGTTTTCACAAAGTTTTTGCTGATTTCTTACCGATTGAATACATAAAATCTATTTTGCATTAGTTCTATTTTACACGACTTGTGTTTAAAATTAAGGTCAACTGCTGTGTTCACTAAGAAACCCCCCCCCAAACAAAAACAAACAAAAAAACAAAAAACAACCCCCTCACATTTAGATACAGCTTATCCAAGAAAAGTAAGAATATTCGAGACAACTTTTTGAAATAAAGAGTTAATTTTCTTCTAAATTAGGATTTTATTATTTCAAGCAGGACATTATACAATCAAAACGGATATCTAGGTATTATTTATTACCAAAATCTACAGCATTTTAACTTTCTAACCAAAAATAAAATTGTAGCGACGGTAAAGAAAAAACAATTGAAATTTCATGAATATATATATTTTCATTTTTTAGTAGTTCTTTTTAGAAAGTTTTCTTTTTTTACATAAGGTCCTATCGAATACGAATATTCTTAAGCAGATCTATTTGACCAACAGATGGGTCCCTCGGTGTTCAGAGTGGAATTGGGAGTCATGGTAACAAAGGGATTCTCCAAATTCCCCAGAACTAGAGCCTCACCATCAGATGTAGTTTAGCGTCATACCCAGGGTACTTGGCTTTTTGGTGAGGAGTCTTACCTCTGTGGAGGAGATACTGTCAGCGTATTCGAAACTTGCTAACAGGGCGTATGAATATATATAAGAGGGAAATCTATTTTTAGACTGATACATATTTTGGGACTGCTACATAAATTAATTTTTCATTAAAAAACGCCTGGGTCGTACTTATTAGATGTTATTTACTTTATTATCTTAAAGAATCGTTTTACAAAAATCAAAATATATCCTAGCCCAGTCGGTTGGGACTGTAGAATATACCGATTTAATCTCTGCAGAGGGGTACGACTCCCACGACGAGTGTCCAGATTATGACACTAAGAAATCTGATGGTGAGGATCCAGTAACACTGGAGCTTTGGGAAATGCTGAGTACCCCTTTATTGTAATCACTTTCAGGTCCATTCTGGGTCGGAGTGGTAGCTCCTGATAGGGTCCTATCTATGAGTCAAATAGAACTGTTTGCCATTTAAATTGTATGCAAACAAATGACTTATGCCAAATTGAATTACATTTTTTAAATTTTTTTTATTAAAATAGAGGAATTATGTTATGAATTGAATTACCATGACCAGAAAAAGCGGCAAGTTCTGTGCGTGATTTATAGAACCACTGAACAGTTGTTTTGACCTTATCAGACCTCATCAGTAGAATATATCGTGATCTACCCACTCTGGAGATTGAACTAGCGACAACAAAATGCAGAACCGAATCTCTACCACTGAGATATTGGTTCATATCGGACACAAGCGATCCTGAATTAATTAATCATGGTAAATGTGCGGCCAATTAACCTGATGTAGTAATTTACTAAGCTATTTGCAAAGATGTGGCACAAGGCCATATGAATGGGGCACCCAATGAGACTCGTACTCACTCGTGTAGGTTTGCTAGTCTAGCTTGCTAACCATTACGTTTCCCGAGGTGCCCAAATTAACCTGATGTATCTTGTAGTTACATCCGTACTCATTTACGAAAACGATATGGATTAGTAGCTCAGTGATAGAGTTTCGGCTCTGCATTCTGTTGACGCTGGTTCGATCTCCAGAGGAGGAGTTCCCGGTATACACTGCTGATAACACTTAATAAAGTCAAAACAGCTTATCTAGTGGTTCCATATGTCGCACACAGAGCTTCCAGGATTTTCTGCTCATTGTAATTCAATTTCTAAATTGAATTGTTTGAAATAGAACTGTTTATCATTTAACTCCGCGTAAACAAATGACATGTTTCATTGAACTATTAGTGATGTATAGCAATATTTGGAATCATTTGACTGTGTGCAGAAGAATGATCTTAGGCTCGTTTAAAAGCATTATCAACAAAATGTATTTACGAATCATATACATATTCAATATATATGTATGAAGAGGATTTGGCATTAAATAAGATACAATGTTCGATATACCATAAAATCCTACCAAATATATCCATGGATTTTATTTTTATTTACAATTGAGTAGCGATTTATTTTTAGTTTGATGAAAAGAAGTGTTACTTTTTGTGAATTGATAGATATTTATATTTTTGGTTTGGTTTATTTGTTTAACGGCATATCAACTCCTTGGGGTTATTTAATGCCGAAATTTGATTCATTTGTCAATTTTCGATCGTAACCATAACTATATTTTTAATGTTACATTGCATTTCTTTTGAATTGTACTTTTGTGCCCAAAATCTTTCGTTGGCACACAATTATATGGTTTCAAGTATTCCTATCTAATGCAACTAATTTATACATAATTGTTTCCAGTAACAATTCCTATTTAATGAATCTCATTTGTTTGCGGTCAGTGAAATTGTTTCAAGCAATCTTATTCAATACAGGCAATTTTCAAGCAGATCTATTTGACTCACATATGGGACCCTAACAGGTACTACCATTCCGGGTCAGAGTGGACCTTGATGTAATAGTAATGAAGCGGTGCTCTATATTCCTTAGATCTCTAGAACTGGGGTCTCGCCATGTAGTTTATTGTCATACTTAGGACACCATATTTTTAGTTACAGATTTTCTGTACTATACGGTTTGGTAATAAATGACTAATAGTTTCTATTTCGATTGTGTAATGTTCTGCTCGAAGTAATAAAATCCTAGTATTTTTGGTTTCGAAGAAAATAGGGTATATATTTTTTAACTGATACATATTCATACTTTTGGTTTGATTTAGTTTTGGTTATTCAATGGCGAAATTTTTTAAAAGATATGAATATGTAACATTGAAAAAATAAGTACATCTATCTATCTATCTATCTATCTATCTATCTATCTATCTATCTATCTCAACCCCTATGCATGAGCAGAATGTGACGCAAGGTAAATTTTTCAGGCTGGAGTTCACATGTTTGAATTCCGTCTTTTCTTTTCCTTGACCGGTTGTCATATCAAGGTTAAAGATTCTAGTCTGTCCGACTATTAACCCAAAGCTAAATGTTGGTTGGTTGGTTGGTTGGTTTTATGGCATATCAACCTTTGTAGCTTATTCAATGCCAAATTCATTTTTATACAAATAATCAGTTCTATTTTAAACAATTCAGTTTAGCCTGAGTACACAGTTTAATTGTCAAAAATATTTCTATTTCAAGCTATTCAGTTTATTTAAACAGTTTTAATTCCGCTAAATCGGTTTGGTATAAGTATAGGTTTTGTTTACACACAGTTAAATGTCAACACAGTTCTATATTAAACAATTCAGTTTAGCGTAAGTACAGTTTCAATGTAAAAAAACAGTTCCATTTCAAATAATTCAGTTTAGCATAAGTACGCTGTTTAAATGTAAGCACACTGTTTAATTTTGAAAAACATTTCTATTTCAAGCTATTCAGTTTAGTCAAACCGTTCTAATTCAAACAATTCAGTTTAGCATAAGTATGCAGTTAGTTCTATTTAACGCATAGATAGGGCCCTATCAGGTGCAACCGTTTCGTGCCAGTGTGGACCTGAGAGCAATGGCAATGAAGGGGTACTCCGCATTACCCAAAGCTCCAGCATCACTGGAACCTCACCATTAAATTGTTTAGTCTCATATTCAGGACACTCGTTGTGGGGGGGGAGTCTTACCCCTTTTCAGAGCTGCTGTCGGTGGATTCCACAGCCCCAGTCGATTGGGCAACCAATGGTATTAGCGCCATGTGAAATGCAGACTGCCTCATCCAAGATTTGAACTCGAGTTTTTGTGTTCATTCTTATCGATGATCACCATAACATCACAAACGCCACTTCTCCCCCATCTCTCTCTCTCTCTCTCTCTCTCTCTATATATATATATATATATATATGCAATTTTATTCATAATTACTGAGGTGTTTCAATTTAATTTTTGTATACAGAATTTAATTGTATTCAGTCTCCTGTGGTGCGTAAAATATTGTTATGGGTGCCCTTATTTATTTTAAAGATCGTTAAAAAGGCGCCTTCACCCACTGCTGAGGTGCTGTCAGCATATTTTACAACCCCAGCAGACAGGGCTTCTAGCATCGGAGGAACCGAAATAACCTTCTTATGGGTTATTTACTGTCGAAATTTGATTCATTTTTTTTATTTGTAAACCGGCATGTATCAGTTCCTTATGGCTTATTTAATGCTGAAATTTGATTAATTTCTAAATGTTTGATTATAATCATAGCTATTTTCAATATACTATTGCACTTATGAAAAAATGTAGTTTTTTATTTGTCGGTAATTTGTTTTCACAGTTACATGATATTAAGTATTTTTATCTAATGCTAATAATTTATACAATTATATCGTTTCAAGGAGCTATTCCTATTTGATATCTCCAGAATGACAATCCTTATTGGGTTATTTAATGACGAAGTCAGTCTTCTTATTTATTTATTGCAAGTAATTATATGGCTTCAAGTAACTAAAAATAATAATTGAAAACTGAAAAACTATGGAACATTAAAGTGACGGTGATACAAATTGTAAATGGCGCACTCAGTACTGGGACTGGAGGAATTGGGAATAAGAGGTCGAGTGGAGACCATCCAAACTACAACAGTGTTGAGCTCGGCCAGAATGCTAAGAAGAGTCCTTGAGACCTGAGAAGGTTTGCTATCATTCAGGCTCCAGTGGAAACCATCAGCTAACGCTGGTGTGAAGAACTCTCGAATGAATAATAATAATAATAATAATAATAACAATAATAATAATAATACGCAACAAAATAGCAAGTGTAGGTTATGTGGTGATAGGGACGAAACGATCAATCATATAATAAGCAAATGCAGCAAATTAGCACAGAAAGTGTATAAGAGTAGACACGATTTGGTGGGGAAGGTGATCCACTGGGAATTGTGCAAGAAATTGAAATTTGAACCTACTACCAAGTCGTATATGTGAAACCACAAACTCCAGTGAAAAACCATCAGCTAACACTGGTGTGAAAAACTCTCAACGGAGTAAAATAATAATAATCGCATTATGTACATAAACGACATCAAGCTATTTGCAAGAAATGAAAAGGAACTGGAAACTTTGACACAAACAAAATGAAAATGCATCCAGGATATACAAATGAAGTTTGGCATAGAAAAATATGCCATGTTTCTATTGAAAATTGGGAAAAGAGAAACGACGGAAGGGACAGAACTTCAAAATCAGGAAAGCATAAGAATGCTTGAAGAGAAGGAAAATTGCTATTATATGGGGATATTGGAAGCAGACACCATCAGACAGACGGAGATGAAAGGAAAAAAAAAAAGAAAAAAGAAAGTAGTATCATAGAAGAAACATTCTTGAAACCAAGCTCTGCGGCAGAAACCAAATCAAAGAGATAAATACCTTATCAGTCCCCCGGGTTAGATATTCGGGACCATTACTAAAATGGACAAAAGAGGAACTCGGACAAATGGACCAAAGGACAAGGAAATTAAAGACTATGCACAAGGCCTTAAATTCGAGAGATGAGATAAACAGACTGACTGTATGTTTCAAGAAAGAAAGGAGGGAGAGGACTTGCTAGCATTGAAAATTGACTAGACGCATCAATATAAGAACTCAATGACTCCATTAAAAACGCAAAGAAAGATTTATCACAGCACCCAATAACAGCATTTGCAACACAATGAAACAGAAATGGGAAGAAAAACAAATGTATGAAGATTTCAAGCGACCAACTCCCAAAATTTCTTTCGAGAAAACCAAGACATGGTTACGCAAAGGACGTCTCTTGAAAGAAACTGAATCTCTTCTAATAGCGGCACAAAACAACGATATTAGGACCAATTATATTAAAGCGAAAATTGATTATACGCCACGGATTAGCAAGTTTCAATTATGTAGAGAAAAAGATGAAACAGTTAATTACATAAATAAAGAAAATGTAGCAAACTGACACAAAAGGACTACAAGAGTAGGCATGATTGGAAGGGAAAGAAATCCATAGGGAATTCTGCAAGAGATTTAAACTTGATATTACTATCAAATGGTATATGCACAAATCAGAATCCGTCCAAGAGAATGAGAGCCATAAAATTCTCTAGGGTTTTTAGATACAAACCTATCACCTAATCTCACCCCAGAAAACCGGAATTACTTTTATAAACCAAAAAAAAAAAAAAAAAAAAAAAAAAAGAAAAAGAAAAAAAGAAAGAAAAAAGGAAAACAAATGAAAAAGAAAAGAATTTGCCATCTTGTGCATTTCGCCGTTTTTTGTGGACCAGAGAGTGAAAATATAAGAAAGCGAAAACATATACAAATACTTGAACCTTACAAGAGAAAAATAAAATCTGTGGAACAAGAGAGACAAGTTAAAACTAATTGTAGTTTGTATGTGAACTCAGAAGGATTCCCAAGAGTCAGGAGAAGGTACAGGAGGAATTGGAAATCAGTGGGAGAATAAAAACTATCCAGATTACCGCATTGCTGGGATCAGCAAGAATACCGAGAAAAGTTCTGGAGACCTGAGGGGACCTGCTACCACTCAAATTCCAGCGAAAGACCATCAGCAAATGCTGGTATGAAAAACTCGCCAAGAGTAACATAATTATTTTCTTGCATCGAGTTATATGGTTTCAAGCGTTCTTATCCAATGATATCCAATAATTTAAACAGATATATTTGAAGCATAGATAGAAACCTAGCATTTCGGGTGCGTGTGGATCCGGGTGTTATGGTAACAGAAACCTTCTCCATATTTCCCATAGCTCTAGAAGTGGAGCCACAACAGTGGATGCTTTTTATTCATATCCAGAGTACACTTTTGCAAGGGTGGGGTATTCCTCCTCTGAAGAGGATGCAGTCAGCGCATTCTAGACCTCATCAACTGATGCTTGATGATTTCATGACTTTTCATCTTTTTCATGTCACAATCCCAGTTTTATACATTATATATTATCATTGAAATTTAGGCAGTTCCAGGCACCTTTGACGACATGAGCCGATAAAAAACTCCAAACTTGTAACATTAATTTTATCGTAAAACTCTACTTTGATTTTAAATTCAAGCTAAAGTGAAGAATGAATTTAAAATAATTTGGCGCTCGTACCCTGGCGCTTTGTCTACATTCCTACTCCACCCTACTTTAGAACCTGGCAACGCCTTTGGCGACAATGTGCACCAAGAAAACAAACAAAAAAAACCCCCAACCCCCCACCAAAAAAAAAAAAAAAAAGAACAAAAAACAGTTTCTCTATATATAAATGGTATCATTTGTTATAACTCTACGCCCTTGAAACGGTTAATTTAAACTTCGAAAGAATAAACAACATAAATCACCATTAAAACGAACAGTGTTTTGGAATGTGCTCAGTCTCCTGTGATGCGTTGACAGACTTTGACATCCGGGGAACCAAAATAAATAGTGACGTCATTACTTCCTCACTGACGTTGGACGATCTTGTGGAATTTCATCTTTTCATGTCACAAGTCACAATCTCAGATATAAGGAAGTTCCATATATTAAGACATTATTCCTTAAACTGGAAATTTAGGCAGCTCAGTGCACTTTTGATTAGGCGATTTGTTCAAACACTGGAAACTTGGAATATGGTAATTTTATCGCAATAATTAACAAAAAATATATCTTCTTTGTGGTTTATGTTTGAATACAAAGTAAAAATGCAGGATGAATTTAAGACTATTTGGTACGTGTTCTGGTGCCTAAAGTGTTCCGTCAAAGGGGTTAAGACACGCCTTCCCCAAAATGTTGTCCTGAGTGTGACACTAAATGCATCTGATGGTGAGGCTCCAGTCCTGGAGATCTAAAAAGTGTGGACTACGCTTTCATTGACATTACTCCCAGGTTCACTCATGTCCGAAGGCGTAGTACCAGTTAGAGTCCCCATCTGTAAGTCAAATAGATCTTTTTAAAGTTATTCGTATTCGATTGGAATACTTGATATTATATAATTGTAAGTTATTTGTATTGATAATAGTTATATAAAGCTATACACTAGTTGCTACGGATTATTATTAGTTACTTGAAATCATATAAATGATTTTATCAAATAGAAATAATTGCTTGAAACTATACAACTATGTGTAAATTATTTGTATTTGGAAAGAATACTTGATTTCATATGACTGTGTAAAAATTCTTATGAAACAACTCGACAAAAATTGTCAATATAAACATAAAATGAAACCTAATAGGCATGAAATAACCTTGCACCGGTTGACATGCCGATAAAATCAATCTATCAATCAAATTTCCTCCTAACTTTAAAAACTTGCAACACACCCTATACTTTTGGCCAATCTTATTAAATCATTACACTTTTCAAAAGGTAATTTCAAGTAGACTTGTTAGCAATGATGTGTAGATTCTCATTTTGATTAATAAATTTTATTCTAAACTAATATATATATATATATATATATATATATATATATATATATATAAAGATTAATATATATATATATATATCAGTTTAGAATATATATGTTTGTATGCATCTATGCATATATTGTTAGCAACCATACGTTGTTTCATAGTTTGGTTAATAAATTTTATTCTAAACTGATATATGTATATAATTTTAGAATATACACATATATGTGTGTCTATGTATCTCTCTCTAAGTATATTGCTTTATATTTGCTGGTTAAAAATAGCAATTATATTTATACCAACCTAATAAATATATTTACCCAACCTCTCCACACAGGAGTACGTGAAACACGGTCTATTTTAAAGCGGAGTTGAAAAGGTTGCAATATTGAGTTTTCCTTTTCGACCAGTAACCATACCAAGGCTATAGAGCCCAGTCTGCCATAGCTAGAGGGAGAATAGTTGGATTACTACCTTTCCAAAGGGTATTAACACTATGTGGAATACAAATAGCCTCGTCCACGATTTGAACTTGGGTCGCCGTGTCTATTCCCTACCACGATAACCACTACACCACGAGCGCCAGCTTAATGTATATATATTCAAATATATGTATAGGATTTGTCAGAATGATCTCCCGGATTTAAAATTGCCGCCCCGTAGGTATTAGTAGTGGTGTGCAGGCAGGAGACATGTCTTTTGCGCAACAGCATTCATCCCATTTTGGTTTTAATAGTGAAATAGTGAACATCATACCTTTGTGATTGAAACTCATTTCTCTTCGTGAAGACATCTAGTGACCGGCTCCCTCACCAAATCTATTGTGAATATATTTTCGGGAGATACCTGAAGTCTCACGTCATTAAACGTTGGCTACAGACGAACTGAAATATTTTATTGCTCATGAAATCGCTACAATATCAGAGGCAATGACTAGGCAAGAGCTGCAGAACTTCAGGGTGAGGCTTCAAGGTAAGGCTTCAAGATGAGGCTTCAAGGTAAGATATCTGGATGAGATTTCAAGGTGAGACTTCTGGATGAGATTTCAAGATGAGGCTTCAGGATTGGATAGGTTGTGAGAACATGATAAAATTTTTAAAATAGTGAGGACAAAAAAATTATCAAATATTGTTTTTTTTTAGTAAAAAAACATTTCGAAAAAGTTCTTTGTTGCCCTTTTTTATTTACTTTCCAAATCCGAAATATTGTGCCAGATTGTTTATATGACATTTTAAAAACTGAAGCATTGTGTAAGAATAATTTCTATTGCTTATTATTTTATTTTTTTTGCAGACCAGCCAAAACTTATTTTGTACATTGTGCTTCCCGTGTGCCTGGCTGTGATAGCATTTGTACTGGTCGCAGTGGCTGTACGATGCATCCGCAGGCGAAAAGCTGCCCACCAGGTAAGTCATAATCTTATGTTAATTCCCCCAAATTATTTTTTTCTAAATACAAATCATCCAATATCTGCATATGTGCAAGTTTGCACTGCTGAGACTTGACAACTGACCATTCTAAAAAAAAAAAAAAAAAAAAAAAACGAAAAAAACAATAAATAAATAAATAAATAAAAATAAATAATATCTTTTGAATATCTGTTGTATCTTTCAAAACAAATGATTTTGACCCAGATTGAGCGCCTGTCTCAGTCATCACTAGAATCTTTAATGTTCACCGTTTAATGCCTTAGTCTACTGAAAAAAAATCTCAGACCCACATAAGCACACACAAGCACGCACACACACAAACACACACATGCACACAACTTACACGGGGCTCGAATCTTTTGGGCTCGATGTCGTATCATTAAATTTCCCTTCTGTAATATAATGAACAGGAACAAATATTTTGTCAAAATTTAGCGATTAGTTGAAACAAAAATATATTCTTTGAAAAACATGGAGTAAAACACGTGTAAGATATTTAAATATTTAAGATTTAACGAGTCATGTTATAAGAAGGACTCATTTTTCGAGCTGATTTCCATGGGCCCGAAATAACTTGACACGTTATTTTTTTCTTCATGTAACATTATGAATACTGTCATTAAAATTTATCTAAATCATCGATTTTAAGGCAATAAAAGTGAGTGGAATAAAGTAATTATTCATGATGCTTCGAGTCAGAACGTTGGGGCCCAGCTAAGTCAAAGTCAAATGACTTGTTCAAGGAGATTTTTATTGCTTAAAGATTGATTGACTTCAGAGAATAGTTCTTCGGGCTAAGCTCGAGAAACTCTACACCTGGAATTATCACTGATATATATATATATATATATATATATATATATATATATATATATATATATTGTGTGTGTGTGCGTGTGTGTGTGCGTGTGCGTGTGTGTGTGTGTGTGTGTGTGTTTAGGAAGCAGTTTTCCTCTTAAGTATGTTTTGTTAAAAATCTTTGGATTCTTTTTAACGAATATTTTCTTTTTTCTTTTTTTCTATAACAAGATTTATTAATCTTAGTTCAATTTTATCTAAAAATTGTCTCAACTTTTCTTCGAGAAAACTTTCCACCATCATTGACTAATGAATACATAAAATTGAATTAAATTGAAGAAATCTTGTCAGATGACAAGAACAAATCAATAAAACATTGTTAAAAAGAATCTTGTCTAGAGTTTTCTAGGGAACATGTTTATATATATATATATATATATATATATATATATATATATATATATATATATATATATATTGTTTGTTTGTCTCTCTCTTTCTCTCTTACACACACGCTCTCTCTCTCTTTGTATGTGTGTGTGTTTGTGTGTGTGCAGTTTCAGCAATTTTTGACTGCTAACATTAAAAGCATACTGCTTACACCTGGTAGGGCTGAGTGCACTTTACTCATCCTTTGTAGGATAGTGCAGTGGTAAAACTGCGAGGATTACTATATATGGCACTACTTAGTAGGTGATAAAATTGCACATTTATTTCCTGCGTCTGGAATTGCTATTGAAGCTCCTCACAAAAAAAAATCAGGATTTTGAATGGGATTTTTTGAGAGATACTCTGCAGATTCGGTTTACTCATATCTATCTATCTATCTATCTATCTATCTATCTATCTATCTATCTCAGACGGCTCAGAACTTTATATCTAATACAATTTCTTTCTTTCTTTCTTTCTTTCTTAGTCAGCTCAGAACTATATAGCTTTCTTTCTTTCTTTCTTTCTTTCTCAGTCTACTTAGAACCCTCTATCTATCCCAGTCTGTTTCTCTTTCTCTTTATACTTATCTATCTATCTATCTATCTCAGAGTGCACTTGTAGGATGAGATTGTTGCATGATTGTCTTTGAGCATATCACTTGAACCTAGATAAAAGCCAAGTATTCAGATATTGATTTTAAAGGCTGAAAAACTCTTCCCAATTGAAAAGTTAATTGTATTTTCCCGCTTCACCCTGTGGTGGCAGGTTATAATACGTAGTCAAACTTAATCGCTGAGAAACTGTGCGTGATGAATCCCGTTCTTGTTGATAGGCCACTTTTACGAAGTGAGGAAAATATAACAAAAGTGATGCCTCTTTTCAGATCTAATCGACGTTTGATGGTGATAGTAATTGGTAATGAATTGACTTTGATCAGCAGAGTTTCAATTAGGGTTGCCAACGCACCCCCCCCCAAAAAATAAACAAACAAACAAACAACAGTAACAGCAAACAAAACAGATTCATTATTTTCTGATTTCACTTTTTTACTATTTTCTGTTCCCCCAAAGCAAACTGCAGCTCCGTGGTCACCATTTTGGAATTGTTGAGAACATACAAGTTATGGCCAACCAACTATAAGGAGTGTCAGTTGAAGACTTCCAGCTCTGTTTCCTGGAGTGAAAACAACTTCTTCGTCGGTGTGTGGAATTATTTAGAATAAGATTCGTAATCAATTTGATCATACATCTTTCACACAATTATTCTCATTATTTAATAGACCGATCTATCTATCTATCTATCTATGAAAAGGATAGTGTGATCTCATGCACGTAAAAATGCAGTGCTTGATCAACTTTCATTGAATTAATTCACATTTTTACTATAGGGTAAGTAGCCTAATTTACAAGTTATTACAGAAAGAAATAGGCGGAACATAAAAAATGCTATTTGAAAATGATTGCTCAAAAATGACAGTTAAAGAGGCAAGACGTACAGACAGACATTGAAAAACAGAGACTGACAGGCCTGTGGTCAGGCATGTATACTGACAGACTTTAAAGTGCAATGTTAGTTTAATAGCGAATAGCCGACGTTTCTGTTTCGGAGCGCAAAGTGATCACGCCCAGATAGTATGTCAAAGCTTCAAGATAACATTGGAAAGAAATAAATGAGATATAGGGGGCAGAGAGAGAGAGAGAGAGAGAGAGAGAGAGAGAGAGAGAGAGAGAGATTAATGTCAGTTAATGGCAGTATGTGCGTATAAACGTCATCGTATGTCCATATGTGTTAGTGGATCTGCACGCGTTTATTAAGCTTTTTATACTGAATATTAGGAAAATCTAAAAAGTGTATTCGATTGGTTTATTTCTGTTTATTTTCTAACGGCCTATCAACACCATATGGGTTAAATAATACCCAAGTTTGATTCATTTGTAAATGTTTGATTACAATCATAATTGTCCAATATAATGTCCTATTGTATTTATTTAATTGAACTTTTTATTTGTCTTTAATCATTTGTTTGCACACAGTTATATGGTTTAAAGTATTCCTATCTAATACAAATAATTTGCTCTCTGTTGTATGGTTTCAAGTATTTCTATCTAATACTCATGATATATAACATATATATATAGTTCCAAGTAATTATTTTTATTTAACAATCATAATTTGTTAGTACACATCATCATCATCATGTCGTGCTGGTAGCACGGATATCCCTGACCCTCTCTCGCCACTTTTCCCTATCGTTCATCGCCCAAGGCAGGTCTTCAGGACAACATCCCGTATCCTCACATACTTGCTGAATGTATGTTCTTGCTGGTCGTCCTGCTTTTGCACGGCCATGTGTGGGGGTCCATAAGAGTACATCTCTTATGAGTTCGTCCCTGCTTCTCCAGCAGTGTCCCGCATGTCTGGTTCGTCTAACTTGAATAGTTTTCGTGATAGGTGGCAGGTGGCCGTGCAGTTGGTGTCTTGTGGGGTGTTGCCGCCAGGACTTGTTCAAGATTGCTTGCAGCATTCTTGTGTAATTGCCGTCTAGCTTCTTCTCCAGCCGTTTTGTTAGAGTCCATGTAGTGCATCCATATAGCAGTATCGATACGACCGCTGCCTTGAAGAAACTGCGTTTCATTTTATCGGTTAGGTCTGATTTCCATATAATCGATAGCCTATTGATAGCTGCCCATGCTTTCGTTAACCTCGTGTCGATGTCCTTTTCGGTTGATGCGACGCTGCTTCCTAGGTAAGTGAATTTGTCTACTAGTTTAAGAGGGGTTCCTTCTAGAGTGGAGATGTCCCCCGTTTGATTATAGCACATATATTCCGTTTTGTGTGCATTGACATATAGGCCTATGCCTGAGGCTGCTCGTTCCAAACTATGCAGTAGTGTTTCGGCTTGGTCGGGTGCATTTGCCAGTATCGCTATGTCATCGGCGTAGTCGGCGTCGGTAATTGTTTTTGCGGGGTACCTTCTGCTTCTTTTCTTTGTCAGCTCGAAGCCATTCTCTCTGATTTTGTCAATCGATGTTCTAAGTACGTAGTCTAGACAAATGATAAAGAGGTACGGGGCCAGCGTGTCCCCTTGTAGTACTCCTGCTACAATGTCGAAGTATTCTGTGTCTCCATCTGGTGATCGTACTTTTACTTTGGTGTTTCTATAGAGAATCGTTATTGCTGCTACGGTTTCTTTAGGTATGCCGTACGCTAGTAGGATTTGTTCCATCTTTCCTCTGTGAATGGAATCGAAGGCCTTGGTAAAGTCAACAAATATTAATGTCGCTTGTAGGTTTTTTGCCCGTACACCTTCAAGGATTCTACGGATGGTTAATATTTGTGAGGTCGTGGATCTATTTCTTCGGAAGCCATTTTGGTTTTTCCTAAGTATGTTGTCGATTTTGGGTTCTATGCGGTTTCGTAGTAGGGCATTGTAGATTTTGGCTGCTATGGATGTAAGTGTTATGCCTCGGTAGTTTTTGGCTAATCCGAGGTCCCCCTTTTTAGGGAAGGGGAGGATGCATCCCTTCATCCATCTATCTATCGGATTTTGATTATATACTGCGTTGCAGTGTCGGAGCAGTATGTCGTCGAATTGTCTGGTCTTCCATACTTCTGGGGGAATTTCGTCCAGCCCTGCAGCTTTCCTATTTTTAATTTTTCTGAGAACAGAGTCGAGTTCTTCTTGTGTGAACGGTCCTAGTTTAATGTCTAATTGTTTACTAATTATTCTGGTGATTAGTTCATGTGTTATTTTCGGTGGGTTTCCTACTAGGTTTTCGAAGTGCTGTTTCCACAGTTTTATTCTTTCTTGTTGGTTTGCAGCTTTCAGTTTTGCTTTAGCTGTGTTTTTTCTTCTACTCACTTCGTTTATTGTTTGCCAGGCTATCCTAGATTGTCTATCTTCCACCGAGTCTCTAATCTTATCTATCTGATTTTGAATGTATTCTGTCTGTTCCTTTATAAATATGCCTGCTAATTGATATTGTGCCGTTTTTAGTTTTAAGGCATTTGTGTTTGTTGGGTTTTTTCGATAGCTTTTGGAGGCTGTTTTCACTAGTGCACGTTTTTCTCTCACCGCTAAAATTTCCCATGGGACTCTATATTTAGTTTTGAGTTTTGTTGGAATACATTTCGCTGTTGCCTCGAGGCGCGCATTGACGAAATTTTCATATTCGTTATTTGGTGTACTTTTTTCCGTCTTCTCTTGCAGTGTTTCGAATCTGTTTCTTAATTCTAATACGTATTTATCTCTTATATCTCTGTTGTTCAAAAGGACCCAGTCATAGTGTTTGGTGGTCGCTGTTCGTTTGGCGTTTTTTCTTAGGCTTAGCCGTATTTTCGCCGTGACTATTCGGTGATCGGAGGACACACCCTCGAAAGAGGAGTATGCCTCGCAATTCATTGCACTATTTTTCCACATCTTGTTTATAAGGACGTAGTCTATCTGTGCTTTACTATTGTTCGCGTACGTGAGTTCCAAGTAACTATTTTTATTTAACAATCATAATTTGTTAGTACACAGTTATATAGTTCCAAGTAATTATTTTTATTTAACAATCATAATTTGATTGTATGGTTTCAAGTAACTGATAATAATCCTTAGTAAACATATATTATAGCTTTAAGTATTATTATAGCTTTTAATACAAATAATTTGCAGTTATATGGTATTAGATATTCCTATTTAACAAATAATTTTAAACAGATGTATTTGACACATAAGACCTTAACAAGTACTAACAATCTAGTTCACAGTATACCTGGGAGTAATGGCAGTGAAGGGTTACCCCACGCCCCCAGATCTCTAGAACAGGAACCTCATCACTGGGTGCAGTTTAGGGTCATATTCAGGACGCAAGTGAACTTGAGTTTTAACAGCTGTTAGTTACTTGCGTGTGCATACTCCTTCGGGATTGTTAGCGTAAATATTTTCGCAAAGATTATGGCTGGATATAAAGTACACACTCGTGTTATACGGGAACTCGATGTTGCCGAACACAAATGTCACCGAGGTCAGCAGGTGAGTCATGTGATTACTTTGAAATGAAGTTGATGCTGTCGAAGACTGGATGAGGAAGGGCTGGTGTCATCGAAAAGCAACTGCTGTGGATTTGGTTCTGTTCATTTGTTTTAGGACATTTTCACAAGCTGTTTTATGGTTTCAAGTAAATCATGATAATAACCATTTCTAAAAACTTATAGTCTTCTTGATAATAATAATTCATGCTCACTTATATGGTTTCAAGTAACTATTCTTAATTAATAATCATTTGTTTGCACACAGATATATAGTTTCAAGTATCACTATCTAATACAAATAATATGCATGCAGTTATATGGTTTTAAGTATTCTTATCTAATACTAATATTTAGGCATAATTATAGGGTTTCAAGTAACTAATAAATATTTTGTAAACAATAATAATTTCATGTAACTATTCTTATTATAGAATTATATAATTTTCAGTTATGTGGTTTAACGCATTATTATCTTATACTAACAATATTCAGACATTAATTTGATTTATAGATAGGATTCTAACAGGTAATACTACTTTGGGTCAGTGTGGACCCGGGAGCAATGGTAAAGAAAAGGTAACTCTACATTTCCCAGAGCTCCAGAATTGGAGCCTTACTACATGATGCTGTTTAGTGACGTACCCAGGACAGCCTTTTTGGGTGGTGTTTTAACCTTCTGAAGGGAAGGAAGTCAACATATTCAGCGCCATGCTGGAAAAGAGGACCAGCAGAGTAGTTGTAGGGTAAACAAAATGTTCCGTACAAGAAACTGAACGATAAGGAGTATTCGTTTACGGACCGACAGAAAAAGCAGACGAGACGCGTATCTGGTATTTGTCGCACGCCCTACCAAACAGGTGAGAGTGGCACAAGGCTTTTTATGGTGGATCCAGGCGAAGGGTCCCAGCTCAGACACGCCTGGCGAGCACAAAAATGCCTCGGGTCCCGTGGGTATTCATCCAAAAAAGGGTGCCTCAGGCGCCAGGCGATAAACCTAACCTCTCCGAGGAGGTTTAGAGCATTAGGGAACGACCCCTTGATGCTCGAGGAATAAGTCAGTCTTGGCTGCATGACGCAAATGCTTGACCTCTCTGGTACTTGCGCCAGGCAGTCTCGATTGACTACCATATCCAGAGACATGACACACCCAACTAGATCGGTGTTGTTGCGCCACGGCCGGCCGAAGTGTGCTCCATCTACTGGATCGGTACTATTGTGCAAAATCGCACGTGTTACTCGGAAAACGGTAAGGGACGATAGACATTTTATCTAAAATTAGTAGTTAACGGACATTTCTTCTCCTACAATCAGCAAAATGTTCTACAATTGTTTAGAAGATTTATTATCTGATTATTTCCAACCAGAAATTGATCACTGATTATCAGGGGACAATCACTCCTGTTTATGTGTTCGTTTGTGAAATAACGTAACATAGGCCGCACTTAACATAACGGTTATCATATCATATTTACCAACCCTTCCGCTCGGGCAGGATATGACACAAGGCCAATTTTTTAAGCGGAGTTTAACAGGTTTGAATTCAGAGTTTTCCTTCTCCTAGACTAGTTGCCTCACCAAGGCTGAAGAATTCAGTCTGTCCTACTATTTACCCATAGCTGGAGGGAGAATAATTGGATTCATACCTTTCCCAAGGGTATTAGTGCTATGTGAAATGCAATCAGTCTCGTCTAGGATTTGAACTCGTCTCGCCGTGTCCATTTCCTACGACGATAACCATTACACCACGGGCACCTCCATAACGGTTATGAACGTAGAAAATGGAATTAGCGACACGAATTTATATCCTGGGGGAGGTTGATTGTCTTTCCCAATGTGCTAATACTCTTCGAAAAGTCATAAATCTATCTGTTCTTCCCTCCTCCAGCTATTTTTAAATAGTAGGATAGACTATATTCTTTAGCTTTGGTGAGGCAACTAGTTTAGAAAGAAGGCTTCGAATACAGACCAGCTGTATTCCGTTTTGAAATTGACCTTGTGTCGCATTTTATTCATGGTGGAGTTGTTGGGTAACTACATACACCTAAGTTAATAGCTTTGTGGAAAAAGATAAGCCCATTAAAAATCAAATTTGGAAAATTGAAATATTTTTGCTTTTGTGCACACATACACATATATATGTAAATACCAATCCTTTCGCACGAACAGAATGTGAAACAAGGTCATTTTAAGCAGAATTCAACAGGTTTAAATTCAGAGTTTTCCTTTTCTTAGACCTATTACTATCATCATCATGTCGAGTCGCTAGCACGGATATCCCTGACCCTCTCTCGCCACTTCTCCCTATCGTTCATCGCCTCTGGCAGGTCTTCAAGGCTACATCCCGTATCCTCACATAGCTGCTGAATGTATATTCGTGCTGGTCGTCCTGCTTTTGCCCGGCCATATGTGGAGGTCCATAGGAGTACATCACTTATGAGTTCGTCCTTGCTTTTCCAGCTGTGTCCTGCATGTCTGGTTCGTCTTACTTGGATAGTTTTCGTGATGGGAGGCAGGTGGCAGTATAGTTGATGTCTTGTGGGGTGTTGCTGCCAGGACTTGTTCAATATTTCTCGCAGCATTCTTGTGTAATTACCGTCAAGCTTCTTCTCCAGCCGTTTTGTAAGCGTCCATGTAGTGCATCCATACAGCAGTATCGATACGACAGCTGCCTGGAAGAAACTTCCGAAATACAACCTATTACTATACTAAGATTAAAAAGCCCAGTCTGCCTTACTATTTACGCATAGCAGGAGGGAGAATAGTTGGATGCATACATTTTCCAGAGGTATTAGTGCTATGTGAAATGTAAACAGCCTCGTCCAGGTTTTGAACTCGGATCGTTGTGTCTGGTTCCTACAACCATAACCATCATATCACGAGCATATAAAAATAAATTAGTTACCTTAAAACATATTTTTCATCGCCTCTTTCGAAGTAATTCACTTGTACATGTATACAAGTAAATGAAAGAATGCAACCTACAAAGAGCAACGAAAAAAGTTTGTACTTCCTTCAGTTGGCGCAGTGTTCATATTTCTCGAAGATTTGTGGTGCTCATCCACTGAGGAAAGATATATTCGAGTATATAATATCTATCTATCTATCTATGAAGGAGTCAAATAAATAAGTACATATCTATCTATCTATCTTTTTTTGTGTTTCAAATCATTTATGCCAGTTCCTTTTTATAAATCAATCCATCGAAGCCTATTCAGATCAATAAATCAATCTAAGTTAG
>OY757907.1:56561582-56586582 GCA_963585895.1 Sepioteuthis lessoniana
TCTAATTGATATATACTCCTTAAAGTAGAAAAAAATCTTTGCTGTTTTTTTAATGGCTTTTTTAAAAATTGCCTTTTGCGGGAAAGCGTTGGTATATCCGGTTCTGAAGTGGAGAGGAGCAATTTTGATTGGTCTTTTAGTGAGACAATGGAAGGCCGCATTTGATGTTTTAGAAGGCGGCAGGTTGTCTTGTTATATAATTTGACGTTCTAAAATAGGAGTGGTTTTAAGTCGTTTTAAATTGACTCTATAAAGTTGACACCTCTCCAATCGATATTTTAACCCACATCATTCTTAACCAGACTCTTTTGATTTCTACAAAAATAAAAGAAACTTAGAATAACTCCTAACGGATTGCCGGACTAAAAATAAAGATAAGTTACCAAGCACACATTAGATTTAACATAAACATTTCATTACTAGCTATTTGTTTAATATCCAAAGAGATTTTGTGATAGGTAATGACCAGTAGGCAATTGTGGAGGCGCTAGAAGCGTTACGATCATTATCGTTGGAAGTGGACTTGGCTACCCGAGTGCAAATTCTGAACGAGACTGTTTGCATTTCACATAGCGCTAATACCCTTGGGAAAGGTATGAATCCAACTATTCTCCCAGCAGTTATGGGTAAATATTTGAGTAGACCGGGCTCTTTAACCTTGGTATAACACACAGCCTAGTAGAAGAAGAAAAAAACTTAGAATTCAAACCAGTTGTAGACCTGGGCTCCAATAGGATGTTTGTGCCCAAGACATGGATAGCACTTTCACAACCATACCAGGTTACGATACTAGTGAAAATAGCTAGAAATATTTTCAAAGCAAAAATACGTTTTTATTTTGTTTTACGGCTTGTTGGCTTATTTAATGCCGAAATCAACAATTATATGATTTTATGTAACCAATGGTAATAATTTCTGAATAGTTTCTGAAAGAAACTATTCTTAATAGTGGCCTTGTCGGCTGGGGCTGCAGAATACACCGACTGTATCTCAGCAGAGGGGTAAACCTCCCTCCAATGAGTGTCCTAGATATGACGCTAAACAATCTGATGGTGAGACTCCAATAATGTTGAAGCCTTGGAAATTGCGGAGTACCTTTTTGTTGTTATTACTCCCTGGTATTCTTTGGCTCGGTGTAGTAGTATCTTATAGGGTCCTATCCATGGGTCAAATAGAACTAAACTATGTGCTTATACTAAACTGAATTTAAAAAAATAAAACTGTTTTGACACTTAAACAACGTACTTATGCTAAACTGAATGGTTTGAAATAGAACTGTTTTGACATTTAATTATGGGTAAACAAAAAACTGTTCTTATGCTGAACTGAATTGTTTGAAATAGAACTGTTTAATGTATAAAGTGGATTTGGCATTAAATAACCTACAATGGTTACTATGCCATAAAACCCAACCCAACGAAACCAAATACAAATGGTTTATTTTCGACTTTAGGATTTTAAGTAACTATTCCTACTTAATAATTTCCCTTTATTTGTACACAATTATATGGTATCAAGTATTCTTATCTAATACAAACAATCTACTTACTGTTTTATGGTTTCAGTTATTATAGTCTGATTCACTTGGCATATTCTCTACCCCATCGATATTAATAATAACTTTAGTTTATATATTATAATAAATTCTGCTCCATCCTATTAACTAATGATACAGGGTGCGGCAGAAAGACCTCCTACATTTTAACTTATTATCAGTGTGGCACAAGGGAACTTAGGCAAGCGATAATGGTTGTTCTATCTACCTTATGTTTTGCTATTATTTTTTTTTTTTTTTAGATATGATCAATTACGATCATGCCTTGGATCGGCGCATGCAGTGATTTTGTTGTTGAAACGTACTTTTAAGATTTATGAAAATGTAATTGCTTCATACAGAGTTTTTCGTGCTCATTTGATGAAAGATCAGAAAAAACACCGTTCCGGATAGAATTTTCAATCCATATCAGTATCGATTTTCTAACTGATAATGCCTGAAAAAGAAAAATGGTTAGACATTAATTAAATGGAGCTACCATTATCACTAGCCCAAATTCACTTTCACCACACTGGTGACAATTTAAAATTTTGATGCATTCTGTATTTCTCGTGATGTTACAATCAGGATTTTATAAAATTCATCAATACATTAATTTTGTCACGTGATAGCCCACGGAGACGATAGAAATAAGATTAATACTATCCTCCCGTTTTGAATTAACAGTATCTAGCCGTCAAAAAAAGTGACCGTTAAGAGAGAATGTGGGTCACAGAGGTCGGGATGAGGACCAACAGATGTTTGTACCCAGTAACCGGACTTGGGTGGCATCTAGTAGCCCTAAGAAATCGGCTGACCAGGAAGGAGGAAGAGAGAAGCCAAATGATTGGCTGGGACCCCAAAACGGAAGTGGGGACTCCTTCCCCTCAGCGGAAGTAAATAATAAGAAAATTAGTTTTTGAGCAGGGCTCGTGGCAGACGAACCATAGCCATTTTACTCCGGGTTGAAGACAAAGGAATAACTGAGACACGAGGGACCCCAGGTTCTTCAAGCCAGTGAAAAAAATAGAACAAAGTCTATTAGCCCGTGAAAGAAAAAAGATTCTCCAGTGAAACCCCGTCGAAAAATAAGATAAGTAATTTTGGGGACGTTTCTCCTTTATACCCAAATTTTGTATACCACTCTCTCTCTCTCTCAATTTGAAGAAAAACAAAAGTCAAGAAAAGACATTTATATTCGTGGACTGTCCAATTATTATATGTTTTGACACTTTGAAAGTGTATATAACTGTAGTAAAGGAATTCATGTATTTTTATGTTACCACGTGGTCTATGTTGTTACTTCATGCTTCCCTTTCAGCTTCTATTCGCCTTATGTTATCTTGCTTAGAATTGTCCTATTAATTCCTTAAAAATATCACACGGGAAACCGGAGTTGCCGACTACTACAATATAATATTATTCCGATTAAAACCTATAGGTCCATATTCTTCCATTATCTAGGGGAAGGAAGTTAAGCGGCCTGGTGGGTGTGTGGATAGTGTGAAATTTGGAACCCCTTGCCATCGGCGGTCAGTCTGGCCCTAAATTAGTCCCTCACATAATATGCCAGTTCTTATATGCCTGAGAGAAAAACTCTGAACGAGGACTTATTATATAGGGGATCAAGTGCCAACCTGCCCCGTCTTCACACGTGCGAAAATAAAAGTCCCGTTTTGGGATTTTAGTCAATTTGCCGTCACAATTTACTCTAATGATGACAGTAACACAGTAAATATAGGGTGCGCAGGGTAACTTATAAGAAATCATAGTATAACCAAAAATTCTTTGGACAATTGAACCTCTTCTTGGCATTCTTGGTGCTTTTAATATTTTGACCCATTTTTTCTCCAGCCCTCGTTAGGTGTAAAAACTTAAAAAAACGTAGGGAATCTCCAAACAGATTAAAGTTCAGTCAACCAAAGTAGGTAGCTTATTTTATCAATAACTGAAGTGCGACTAGAGCAATGGTTATCGTCCTAAGATTCAGTTTCTTTATTTATTGGTATGTAAACCTTCGTTGATTATTTAATGTCAAATCCATCCTTGTTGAAGGACTGTAGTTGTGCTATTTAACTCATAGTTTTGGGCATAAGGGACTTCATACCTTTCCAAACCGTTTGGAATTAGATATTCAAAGGAAACGTTTATCCAACTAAAGAACTGTCAATTGAAACAAATGAAATGATCGTAAAACTCATTGAAGAAGGCAATCCACATTGGAGTCGGGCGAAAGACGTTGATTGTTTCTAGTTAACTAAAACTTAGTGTAAATATAAAAAAGACAGGGTTGTTAAAAAAGAAAAACATACTGGTAGACCCCGAAATACATCAAAGCATCAGGATAGAAAACTCGAAGCAATATGCTTTAAAAATAGAAAATGTACTACCAAATAAATGAAAAGCAAACGAGTCGAAACAGGAGTCAATGTTTGTAACAATTTTTTGAAATAGGTTGAATGAACTAAGATTTACGTAGACAAAAATAACGAAGTCATTTTGAAAATTTCCCCAAAATGATAAATAATTAAAATCAATTTTTGGAATTACAATAATAAAAAAGACGCATAAGACTTTTAAATGCTCTTCACTGATTAATTCTATTATACATTCAACCAGACGAAGCCAAACTTTGTAAATACCATATAATCTCGTGTAATGAATGACTTTTTAAGACCAATTTTTCGCCTAAAAACACGGGGTCGTTCATCATACAAAATATGTTTTTCTAACGTTGAAGATTACCTTGTTTCTACTTCACATT
This sequence comes from Sepioteuthis lessoniana, assembly GCA_963585895.1. Lineage (NCBI taxonomy): Eukaryota > Metazoa > Mollusca > Cephalopoda > Myopsida > Loliginidae > Sepioteuthis > Sepioteuthis lessoniana. Next base: position 56,565,881 of record OY757907.1, read on the forward strand.
GTTTTTGCCCAGTCCAACTGCATCTCTGCAGAGGGATAAGACTTCCCCAACAACTGTCCTGGATAAGATACACGACTATCTGATGGTGAGGCTCCAGTAATACTGGAGCTTTGGGTGATACACAGTACCCCTTCTTTGCCATCGCTCCCAGGTCTACTCTGGCTCGGAGTGGTAGCGCCTGATAGGGTTCCATCTAAGGGTCAAATAGAAGTATTTGACTTTTAAATTGAGTACAAACAAATGACTTATGCTCAATTGAATTGTTTAAAATAGAACTGTTTGATCATTTAACTGTGTGTAAACAAATGATTGATGTTTAATTGAATTGTTAGTGATACATAGCAATACTTGGAACCATTTAACTTAGTTGACTTTGTTTACAAATCATATATATCTAATACATATGTATAAACCGGGTTTAGTATTAAATAACCAACAATGGTAGATATACTATAAAACGAAACCAGTCACATTGCTTACTATTTATAATACCTGTGCATATTTATATTTATAATGCCTATAACAAATATAAATAGTAAACAAAGTTGCGTGAAAACTTCAATATCTCTACGAAATGCCTTCAGTTTAGGAATATTCAATTAAACCCGGTAGACTTTATCAAGGTCTATACTACATTGTTTATTTAAGGTATTGCGTTGATTTTGTGGCATCACAATAGTTTGGAAAGTATTAATAAATGTTAGAATATTTTTCTTTATATCTGTTAGGTTTTTAGAAACGTAAAAAATCTAAACAAAACCGAAAAAAAGACAGATTCGTAGTGTACAACAAAACGATTAGGTGCTTTTAATCACAGACAGAGACATGTATTTATTGACCAGGAAAAGAAGCTGTTTTAACTTTGTGCGCAACCTTCAAATGCACGTCCATGTGTGTCAAGGCCAATTTCAAGTCTGACTTTGTTGTTCCTCACGTAAATCCGTTCTTCCGGTCCCTACAATCCCACAATGCATTATCCTCGGGAGGAAACTCCTTTTCTATACCTCCTGGGGGATAATTTTGATATTTTTTCGTTAGTTCTAATCCCTAACTATATTATTCGATGTGGAAAAAATTTTGTCGTCTATCATAGCTAAAAGTTCGGGGTTGTTTATTACGAGCAATATATGATAAAAATACTCTTTTGTTGACAAGAATTAAGTGTTGTTCATTACACTGAGTTGTTTGTTGCTTGTGTATATACTGTAGATCAAAAGTTAAACGAATTGAAATTTGCACAAGGACTTCATAATTCTTGGTTGAGTCAAAAGTTTTGCAATATCTTAATACGCACTAGTTTGCGATGCGTATATCACGTGACAGACTAGGTTCAAGTCGTTGTAGGTATCTTGAGTGTTATCGTTGTAATTGGTGTGCAGACACGTTACTCATTGCTTCACCCCGTGTATAATTTGAAAGCCGCAGAAATGAACGTACAACACAGCCTAATTCATAAACTTGTACTTTACGAGTTCAAACTGATGCCGTGGAACCAACTAAAAACATTAGTTGTCTAAAAGATAAGGCGCACTGTTTATTACACTATAGTAACCAGATTGTTCAAGAGGTTTCAATCTCAAGAAACTTGGTGCTCAGTAAAGAACAGGTAGGCCTATGACCGTGGATACCGATGCTGTGCTTTAAGCTATAGAGGTAAATCCGATGAGTAGTACCCAGAGAGTATCAGGCAAACTTAGCATCTCACACTTCATTCATCACCTTCGCGAGCTCGGAGTTGCCGAATTGTGCCTCACGTTAACAAAATATTGCAAAACTTTTGACTCACACGCGTGACTCTGTTTTTACATCTAAATTCAATAAGAGTGTCACTTGAATAGAGTTACGTATGAATGGTGCATAGTTTAAGGGCCTTTTCAAATTAAATAGATGGCTGCCCAGAAAGCATATCCTTGAAACCCAATAAGTAGGTAATAAAGACCTACACAAATAACTTGTGCATCTTGGGATATTTTCAGAAATACTATAATGATACTGCTATGTGTCTAGCGATTTTACTTTGCTCGAAATAGTCTTACTAGGTGGCTTTAACTTATAATTAGAGGTGGGGTTCTGTAATCGTCCACATTTCTCTTAATGGTGGGCTGAGAAAAGCAATGCCTCGAAGTTGTCAACCGTGAAAAGCACTAATCAGAATGCTGTAATACAATTTTAACATTTTCTCCTTTTTAAAGACAATAATTAAAACTTGTGGCGCTGTCTATTGACAATTAGGAAAATTCGTCAGTAGATTTTCAAAAGAAAAAAAAAACAAAAAAGAAAATAAAAGAAGTTTAAATGCAGGTTATCAATTTCCTCTTCATTTCTCCTTTTGGTAAAATGGCTTAATAATATATTTTTTAAAACAATAAAAAGCAACTGGGCTATACAGTATTGTCTATAAATGAGTACATCTCTAAGAGGGAAAAAACTTAATTTTCTTCTAAACCAAAGATACCAAGTTTTTATTATTTATAGTGGAACATTAAACATTCAAAATGGATATTATTAAGTACTACGGCATCACCCCTGAGACTTTATAAAAGAATTCTTTTGAATCAAAGATACCAGGCTTTTATTATTTCTAGTAGAACATTATATAAATCGAAAAAAATATTCGCCATTATTTACAACTAATATTTACAGTACTGAAACTCTGTAACCAGAAATAGGAATAAATAACTGTTCAAAGATAAGTTCATCTCTAATATATATTTATGTAATTTTGTTTTTGGTTAGAAAGTGCAGTTTTATTCTTGGTTACTGAGTTTGAATGTTGTACAGTCTGGTAATAAGTAATAATTAATCATATGCGTTATCGTTGTATAATCCTCTATTGAATAATTTTGTATAAATATTATTGAATCTTAAAGATTTTGTGATTGCTTATCACTTCAATGCTCGGTACGAATATTCCGCGAGACAGATGCTGCACACGCACTTGCGGATAGTCAGATAATAGGGCGGTAACAAAAATAAATCTCGAAGTAGGATCGGTCTTGCGCCAGTATACATCTGGTGTCCACTGAAAAGTTATTCGTATTAATTCGGGGAATAAATGGATTTATTTATGAAAAAAATAAAAGATAAAATTGTTGGTTGGTTGGCTGGTTGGTGGATTGATTTTACAGCATGTCAACCCTTGTTGGACTATTTTATATCAAAGTGAATTTAACAATTATCGTATCCAATCATATAGCTGACTAAAAATTATCTTCACCATTATCAAATGAATATATTTGACCCATTGATGGTACCCTATCAGGTACTAGCCCTTCAGGTCAGGGGATCAGGAAATAATGGACTGAAAGAGTGACTACAAATTTCCCAAAGCTCTAAAACTGTAGTCTGAACACCAGATGCAATTTAGGCTCATATCTAAAACACCTTTACGGTCTTTCAGCTGGGCTAAGAATATACCGACCAGTATCCTCTGCTAAGGCATAAGACTCTTATTGTAAGCAAATTGAGACCTGTGTGTCAGGCTAAGAAAAGATTATTAAATCGAAGGCACTGCAGTAAATTACTAAGATTTTTGCTTAGATGTGACAAAAGATCACTGGAATGAGGCACCCAATGAGACTCGAACTCACTCGTGAAAGTTTGCTAGTTTAGCTTGCTAACCATTACATCACCAGAGACGCCCACTAGAAGGTACTGTAAGCAAATTGAAATCTGTGTGTCAGACTAAGTAAAGCTTAGTAAATAATTGTTACTAAAAGCAAATTGAGACCTGTATGCCAGACTAAGCAAAGAGTACGAAGGTAGGCAGGCAATTTCAACAATAATTATATATAAATAATCGGTGTAGCTGATTACTTCGTTAAGTGAATTCTTTCGTAACGAGTTTAAAGTTACTTAGTATGATTTGTCAAAAAGACCCTTACAATAATGATCAAATATAAAACTGAACGTTAAACTCATAGTTAGGGAGTGCCAGAATCAGAGTCAGATTAAAAAAGAAACAGGATACACGTGAACTATTCTAGTAATCTATAAAACTATATAACTAAAATAAACATACTTAATAAACAGTTCTTTGATTTATTTTTCAATCCTATTTCTTTTATAAATCATTTTTTACTCACTTATTATTCTGTTGCTGTTTTGAAATTATATCCACCCAACACGGGTGTAGGATATAGATCCAAATATATGTATTTACCCAACCCCTCTGGCACGAATTGGATGCAATACAAGGTCAATTTTTAAACTGAGTACAACTAGTTTGAAATAAGACTCCCTTCTCATTGACTGGTTGCCATAGTAAAGTCAAAAAGCACAGTCGGTCCTACAATTTATCCGTAGCTGCTAAAAGAATAACTGGATTCATGAGTTGCCCATGGATATGAGTGTCATGTGAAATGCAAACAACTTCGTCCAGGGTTTGAACTTCGGGTTACTCGGTCCATTTACTACGAGGATAACAGTTACACCATCTCTGATGTTTTTGGAATTTTGGAGCCACTTTTTAATTACTGTTGCTTACAGTCAAATGTATTTGTGCATATAGTAAGTAGCATGGTCTAAATTAAGTCTTTTGCGCTATTCCCAGTGGATCTCCTTTCCTACATGGTCGTGTCTAGTCTTGTATTCCTTCTGTGCTAGTTTGCTGCATTCGCTTATCATAATCGTCTCATCTCTTTCTCCGCATAACCCATATTTGCTATTCTGTTGCGTATTATCGATTTTCGCTTTCATATAATTGGTTCTTATGGCGCTGTTTAGTGCTGCTATTAGAAGAGATTCTGTTTCTCTATTGAGATTTCCCTTTTGTATTATTATTATTATTATTATTATTATTTTACTCACTTGAGGGTTTTTCACACCAGTGTCAGCTGTTGATTTTTCACTGGAGTCTGAGTAACAGCAAATCTCCTCAAGTCTTTTAGTGTTCTGGCCGATTTCAACAATGCTGTAGTTTGGATGGTCTCCACTCGTCGTCTTATCTCCAAATCCCCCAGTCCTTGTACTAATCCCTTGGTGACTGTACTGAGCTCACTAATTACAATTTGTATTACGGTCACTTTCATGTTCCATAGCTTTTTTCAAGTCTATAGCAAGGTTTAGGTACTTATCTCTCTTCTCGTTTTCCTCAGGTTTTACCCAGTGATCAGCCGGAACGGCAAAGTCCACTATTCAGCAGGTTCTCTTTTTTTTTTGTCTATCCCTTGATATGATTATCTGGCTGGAATTAGATGATGCGTTTGTATCTCAAAATCCCACAGAATTTTATGCATCTCATTTTTTGGACGGATTCTGGGTTAGACATACCATTTGTTCTTATGGTCGAATTTAAACTTCTTGCCCAATTCCAAGTGGATCACCTTGCCAACCCAGTCGTGTTTTGTCTTAAATTCTCTTTGCACCAATTTACTGCATTCGCTTATTAAGTTTTGTCTCTATGACCACATAATCTATATCTGCTATTTTCTTGCGTCTTGTATATTTTTGCTTTGACATAGTCCTTATGGCGTTGTTTTATGCAGCTATCAAAAGAGATTTATTATTATTATTATTATTGACAATAATATTTCTACACCTCTATTGTCTATAATTAACAGACTGTAAAACTTTTAAATCGTAGAATATAACATTTGACATTTTTAACGATTTTTCATCTAGGTGTCCAGGTTGGGTTTCTAAGAGCTCACCATAGACTTTTTTCCTTTGTAAATAAATTTCGAAGTGTTCATTGCGTCACAGGGGAATAATTTCATTAACATGTACATTTCAGGGGGAGGCGCGTTTAATGTAGAGGTTATTGTCGTATGAAATGGAGTCAGCGAAACGAGTTCAAAACCTGGATGAGGCTGTTTGCTTTTCAGTTTCTGTTAATGTTTTTAGAAAACGCATAGATCTATCTATGCTCCCCAAAGTTATCGCAGCCCTGTCGGCTAGGGCTGTAGAATACCCCGACTGCATCGCTGCTGAGGGGTAAGACCCCCAACGATATCTTAGATATGACACTAAATAATCTGATCGTGAGGCCACAGTCCTGGAGCAATGGCAATGTGGAGTACCCCTTCATTGCCATTGTTCCCAGGATCACTCTGGCCCAGAGTGGTAGAACCTGATAGGGTCATATGTATAGGTCAAATAGAACTGTTTAACATCTAAACTGTGTGCAAACAAATGACTAAAAGCGAAACTGAATTGTTAAAAATTGAATTATTTCATTATTTCACTGTGTGTAAAAAATGACTGAGGTTTAATTGAATTGTTAGTGATACATAGCAATACTTGGAACTATATAACTGTGTGCAAATGAATTAGTAACGTTGGATAGAATTATTAGCGTTAAATAATAATACTTGAAACTCTTTAACAGTGTGTGTAAATTGAAATATTGGTATAACATAGCAATACTTGGAACCATTCGACTGTGTGAAAATGAATTGTGTTCAATAGAATGATTAAGTGTTAAATAGTAATAGTTGTAACCATTTGACTGTCAACAAGCAAATGATTAATATTGATTTGAATTATAAGCGTTAAATAGCAATACTTGAAACCATTTTACTGTGTAGAAACAATAATTATACTAGTGTGCATACATATTAGTTCGAACTCATTTAAAAATGAAAATACCTACAAACTTTATGCGTAAACAAATGTCTGATGTTGAATTCTGATTGTTACATAGCAATAATTTCGGCAATTCAACTATGTGCAGGCAAATAATTGGCAGTAAACTGAAATACTTGAAACTATTTAACAGTGAAAAAAAAAAACGATCTCTGGCTCGTTTCAAAATTTTATCTACCAAATGTTTTTAAAAATCATATATATTCAATATTTATGTATAAATAGTATTTGGTATTAAATTACCAACAGTGGTTGATATGCCATAAAAACCAACCAAACCAAATTGCAATATTCGTGTGCAAACAAATTAGTTCTAACCCATTTAAATTACCTACAAACTATTCACTTACAAATCATATGTATTTATATTTAAATGTGTAAAAACAAATGTCTGGTGTTGAATTGTTGTTTCATAGCAAAAGTTAAAACCATTAAACTGTGTCCAAAAAATGAACTCCGACTCGTCTAAAAATATCATCAACAAAATGTGTTAACAAATCATATATATTCAATATATATGTATGAACAGGGTTTGGCATTAAATAACCTACATAGTTGATATGCCATAAAACCCAACCCAACAAAACCAAAGTTATATGTAAATAGCGTGGACAGGGTTATTCAGCTCTTGTGAGATAACCAGTCTAGGAAGAGGAAAACTCCGAATTCAAACTAGCTGTACGCCGCTTAAAAATTGACTTTGTGTCGCACCTTGTTCATGGCAGAAGGTTGGGCTTGGTAAATACATACTTATTAGGTGTGTTCAAAAAGTAATAATAATTGAAATAATCAGAGATCGCAAGAAAGAAAATATTTCTAAAGATGATAGACTGATAAAAGTAACACCGCTTTAGTGTTTAACTATATCAGAATGTCAAAAGCCAGCCGTTTGTAATGTGTTTTCTACCGAGATAAATCGACAACTCGCAAATTTATTTAAAATTTGCTTTATCATGATTTGGCCTTTTTTGTCACCTAAGCAAATTTTAGTAAACAACAATTACTGTAAGAAAATTAAGACCTGTGTGTCAGATTAAGTAAAGCTTAGTAAATAATAGTTACGAAAAGCAAATTAGGTCTAGTGAATCAGACTAAGTAAAGCTTAGTAAATAATAGTTACTAAAAACGAATTGAGACCTGTGTATCAGACTAAGTAAAGCTTAGTAAATAACAGTTACGAAAAGCAAGTTAAGACCAGTGTGTCAGACTAAGTAAAGCTTTGTAAATAATAGTTACTAAAACGAATTGAGATCAGGGTGTCAGACTAAGTAAAGAGAACCAAGATTGGTAGTTAATTACAACAGTATTAATATATTGATAATCGGTACAGCTGATTACTTAGTTAAGGGAATTCTTTCGTCACGAGTTTAAACTTGCTAAGTAGGAGTTGTCAGTAATAACCTTACAACGATAATCGAAGATAAAACCGAAAGTTAAACTTATAGTCATGGGAGTGTCAGAGTCAGTACTTCGACGTTTTTCATAGTGGCCATTATTTAAACAAATAAACCAACAATATAGAAACATTCAAAAGTTTTTTTTTTGTTGGGAGCAGGAGGAGGTGGTTCAATTCTTATAAAGTGTCAGGCGTCTCCTTTCTAATTTTTTTTTTTACCTCAGATATATTTGATCGTTGGCTAAGAGTCTTTTTTTGACTATATTCTTAGGATTTATTACTTGAGATATGTAAACAGATATATGTATTAGTTCATTTAATGTTTTTGGTCTTCTTAATCTATTGTATTTATTCGTATTATATTGATCACATTCAAATAATATTGTTGCTGTTCTAGTGTGGTTGGTTTCTTTGCTTAATGGCATATTAACCTTCGTGAGTTAAAGCCATCCTTGTATAAGGACAGTACTGGTACTATAGAATGCACAGCTAGTAGGATAAGGGGGGGTCATACTTTTCCCCCGAGGGAATTAGTCTAAAAGCGAACGCAGTTGAGAGAATAGAGTTCGAACTCAAAAATACGATATCGCAGTCCAGCTCGTTAATCACTGTATCACGGTGACTTAACCTGGAACTCAGAGTTGATATTTGTGATTTACTTTTAAAAAATCTGCGTTTTTTGCCATAAAAACTAGAGCGTAACTTGGAAAGCTATTTTCACACTAGGTTTTCATTTAGTTTCTACGAAGTATGATAAAAATTAACATGAATGAAGCTTTACATTTTCAATGCTAACCCTTAAAATCTTGATCTTCCGACGACCGAAGACTTGTCACCTTGTGCTTCTAGCTTGAACAATATTTGAAAATATGAAATGTTTTTATCTGCTATTTTCTGCTTCACTGGTTGCTAATGTTAAAACATTCTGTCGACAATTTACAATAAATCAAAAGATATATATATGTGATACAACATTGCAATATTCTATTGACAGTAATGATGCAGAAGTGAGGAAACCTCGTCTGAAATTTTGACCGTCCGGGTTTATGTAGTTTTAGTTGGCGGCAAAGTTTCTGGCTACTCGGGTTCAAATAGTCAAGATTTAAACGAGGACACGTGTACAGCTGAACAATTTGCATAATAAATTGATAAGTCAAGGCTAATTTGAAAAATTAAAAAAAGATATTATAAACTCAGTTGCTATACTTTATGAACAAAATATTTTTGGATGAAACACAGGAGTGTACGAGTGCAGCAATCTCTATACTTCCCAGGTCTATCTTCGCGTGACTTTTTTGTTTTTTAAATTAAAGAAGTTAACTCAAGGGAAAAATTTAAAGTCTTAGAACCCAAGAAACCAGTATTTGTGTCGCTACCCGTAAGTTGGCAACCGTAGTCGAGGGCGACCCCAAGGCTCCCTTTTCGATAGCTACCACACCGAGATGTAGGGGAGGGCGCGACTCCTTTCACTGGATTGCTTCACTTTACCCTTGATATGTACTGTATATTGCTGAGTGTTAAGCAAGGATTAATCATGTACCATTTTTAAAGTCTTGTGTGAGTCGACCTGGGATTGAACCCCAGTCTCCCGGACCATTAGCGAACATTCTACCCACTAGGCTAATGAGCCGGTTTCGCTACACGTGAGTATATATATTACGGCGACTTGCATGGTAATCCCCATTTCTTCATTGCTACTGCCGATAAAATATTGTTATCTATTATCTGAATACATTTTTTAAAAGAACTTTTTAAAAACTTTTTCCCACAAAATCCTTTTTCTCCAGATGAAGAACTAGGGTCGAATCAAGTTGAGATCAATAAAAAATAAGCTTCATATTTAAATTAGGACCAGTGTGTCTGACTAAGTACGGAATATTTCTTTGGTGAGTATCAATTACTGATTAAGTAATTTCCTTCTTATATATATATATATATATATATATAAGAAGGAAATTACTTAAAAAGTAATTGATACTCGCCAAAAAGTGAGCGGAGAGACAGATACTTCTCTCGTCATTGACATTCCTCAGAATAACTCTATATAATGGGATTTTCTTCGTTGAATGAATGTTTTAGCCTTAATCCTTTTCTTATCGAAAAAATCGTATTAGGGTCATCAAGAGAGAATATAACCGGCCCATTGGCATTGTGAGTGTGAGTAGAGTGTTTACTCATGATTCAGGAGACTGGGGTAAAACCTAGACCGAGTCATACCAAAGCCTCAAAAATCATACTTGATGCCTCCTTGCTTAACTCGCAGCATTATAAGATACGGATAAAGGGCAAGTGGAGCAATGCAAAGAAAGGGGTAGTGTCCACCCCAACACCTTGGTATAGTAACTATTGAAAAGTGAGCCTGCAGGTTGCCCTCGACTACGGTGGGCCAACTTACTCTTATATATATAATTCTTATTCAATGAATGGATATACTACTTCACCCGTTCATTTTTTTGGTTGCTTTTCTTATAGCATTTCAACTCATTGAAAAACTATTTCAAAAACTTTATAAAAGACAGACTTTTCTTCATAGAAACATTTCCCCTGACGATGATCCAAGGCCGAAACTAGTTGGGAGCAATCAAAAAATAAATAATCCTAAATGTCTTATCACTTTTTGTATGGCCCAATCAGCTGGGGCCGCAGAATACAACGACTGCATCTCTGCTGAGAGGTAAGACTCCGCCAACGAGTTTCCTGGATATGACACTAAACAATCTGATGATAAGGCTTCAGTAATTCCGGAGCTTTGGGGGATGCGGACTACCCCTTTTTTGCCATCGCTCCCAGGTATACTCTGGCCTGGAGTGGTAGCACGTGATAGAGTCCTATCTATGAGTCTACTTGAACTAAACTGTGTGCTTATGCTAAATTGAATTGTTTGAAATAGAACTGTTTTTACATTTAACTGTGTAAACAAAAAACTGTACTTATTTTTAACTGAATTGTTTGAAATACAACTGTTTTGACACTTGAACTGCGTACTTATGCTAAGCTGAACTGTTTGAAATAGAACTGTTTTTACATTTAACTGAGTGGAAATAAATGACTGATGTGTAATTGAATTTTTTAGTGATTCATAGCAATACTTGGAACCATTTAAGTTGTTGAATAAACTGAATAGTTTGAAATAAAACTGTTTTGGATTTTTAACTATGTACTTATGCTAAACTGAATTGTTTGAAATAGAACCGTTTATATGTATAAAAATGGATTTAGCTTTAAATGACCTAGAATAGTTGATATGCCATTAAACCAAAACAAACTTTTGTTAATCTTTAAAACATTTTCCCCATAGAAAAAAAGCTGTTGTATTCCTTCAGTATAGAAATCTTACGACTGAATTTTCACTCATTTGGTTATGGTGCTTTTCACTTCGTCATCGCCTGAAAACTTTGAATCCTACAGAAATTCTTTGGGGGAGCCAAACAAGTTGAAATCAGAGGGGGCAAAATCTGGATTGTTAGGAGGGTGTGGCAGCTGTTTCCAACTAAATTGGCTGATGGTTTTCATTGTTATTGCTGCTTTGCATTCTCCTGATGAAACCCAACGACAACTGGCCTAAGAAAAAGCAAGGTCATCAAGCACAATTTTCTTTGTTGTACCCACATATATTTCCAGTTGTTTAAAAAATTCCTTTATTACAACTCTTCCTGTTTGCGGACATGAGCGCATGAACTGGATCCACTATTTCAAGTGTGCAGGCTATTGTGCGCCTATCTGACCTGTCTTTATTTTGAATGCAATTTCGACCTTCTTTAAACATTTTACCCCATTTGAAAACTATTTTTTTTACAAAAACATGTTTCACCGTATATATCATATATTCACGTGGTTTGCATTGCTCAGCCAACAAAAATTTGATAGCAGACTTCTATTCAAGCCTGAAGTATTGTTTGATTTTTTTTTTTTTTTCCATTTTGAATAGCCACAAAGCAATTATTTTATGAGACAAAAATAAAAATTCTGAAAATTATCTTATTTTTTCCAGAAATATTTCCTAAATTTATGGAATAAAAAATCATATTTCATATTCATCCCGTTTAATCTTTTGTAGATGTTAACATATTTTCGTTCTATGCATATGGAAATTTTTATAAGAGTGCAGTTGTGACACTTCCACAGGGGATTGAATTCACAACCACGGGATTATTTTGTTAATCATCTCTCTATGAAAAACGTCTTACGTATCTGCTAAGTATGATGTAAACGAGGAAAACTGATGTCATTTGTCGATGGTGGAGGTTTTGGAATTTGTGTTTGGTACAATTCTTTTAATGTTAGAGGTTTATTTTTAATTATGTGACCTTGTGAGCACGTTGGGTTCCCGTGGCAACAGCCGTATTTGATGATACTCTTGCTTCTATTTAGGAAAGAGAGAAGAGTTCTAATTAGCTTTTATAGTTATGTGCGTTATATCTAAAATTTAGAGGATGAAAAAATTGTTTATCGCGAATACCAATCGTTCAATATAAGCATTCATTTGCCAATTGGACTGAAAATTGCGTTATTCTCAAAATCGGCGTATTTCAAGCATATAACGTTAACGTAAATGTCATTAAGATGCGTAGTTTTTGCTTGGTATCAGTTATACTCTCTCTCTCCTCTCTCATCTCTCTCTCTCTCTTAAGCACGCGCGTGCGCTCGCACACACACACACACACACACACGCCGTATTACATTTATATTTTCTTAATAATAAAAAGTTAATTTTGCCGTAAACCAAGTATACCAAGATCTTATTATTTCTTATGGAATATTTTACCCTTCAAAACGGATATTATTTGGTATTATTGATTACCGAACTCTTCAGAATAGAAACTTTGAACAAAAAATATGACCAAAATAAATAAACTGCTTCTATATATTGATGTAAATTTTCTTAGAGAGAGAGAGAGAGAGAGAGAGAGAGAGAGAGAGAGAGAGATGAGGAGAGAGAGAGAGATTAGAGAGAGAATCACGTTAAGCATAATGCAGATCTCACAAAATTATCATTCAGCGATACAATTACTAGAAATTTTAAATGTATTGATATAATTAAAAAAAAATTAGAATCTTATAATATATAGATTATTTATCTATCACGATTTAGTATTAATGTGTTTCAATGGGTTTTTTTTTCTCTTTTATCTAGAATAATTTTACCTCTTTCAAACTTTAGCCCTAGTACCTGAACACACACACACACACATACACACACTCACACACACACACACACACACACACACACACACACACACACACACACACACACACACAATTCATCAACAAATTACATTGCAACTTCGCTCCAGATTGAAATCTCAAAGCTACCTCATCATTTAATTAAAAGAAAAGCTGTGAATGGTCACTATATTAAGTCTTTTATCACAAGTATCTGGTGTGATATCTTTGAGTTCTGAATATTAGACTGACGGTATATAGGAAAGTAGCGTTCAGCTCAAAATAACGGCCGTTGTTAAATAACTCCCTGCTCAAAGTATTCGGTTGACTATGCCATAGCCTGAAATATCGGGCTTACGGTGTATAGAAAAAATATCACGCTGTTCGAGTATTGGGCTTACGGTGTATAGAAAAATATTGCCCAGCTTAAAATATAGGACTTATGGATTCAAAGGGTTAGCTATATTTCAAGTAAAGCAGACAGAAGGTGCAGAAATGCAGTCTATCTTATAATTAAATTAGATTTGTGGTTATATTACATGTTGATACAATAAGGGATTTGCTAAGCTTCCTCATGATCCTTTCCTCCCTCCAAAATGCACACACACACACACACACACACACACACACACACACACACACACACAATATATATATATATATATATATATATATATATATATATATATATATATATATATATATAATGAGGTAATCTATTAAAAGAAAGATAAACAAATGTCCGTTTACTTTAGTTCTAATTTCATATTCCTGCACTTCATATAAACATTTCCAAGAATTGTGCGAGATACTTTTGGTAAACTTACTTCACGCAGAGCGTCGTTTTTAGCCACTGATAACCTTAATAAAAATAAAGAGGCTGTTTCTGTTTTAGGGATTGATATCTGAGATACTATTTTATATAATTTCTAGACTAAAAATACGTTTAAGGTTTATTTAATACGTTTCAGTTTCATCCCGACTTTTAAGTTTTGATAGATGTACAGCTGGGAAGGTCTTTTTTGTGGTATATTGAAAACATACTCTCTTGATAAATCTACATGTCTGAACCAACACAAGATCAGTGATGATACGAATAGACCACTTTAACTCGAAAGATAACCGAATAACAATCTTTATTCTGTCTAGAGTCAGACTAAACTGAGGAATAATACTATTCAACTCGTAACTGTATTTAAAAACGATTTATTTAAAATCTCATTTCTTGTGTTGCCATTACTCCCAGATCTACACTGAACCAGATTGGTGGCACTAGTTAAGATCCTGTCAATCGGTTAAATAGATTTGAGATAACACTTAAAATGATTGTGAACTTTATTCATACACTGACTCTTGAAGCGTTGATTTTGCTACTAAATATGAAGTATTTACCAATTCAACATGATTGTGAAGATTCATTTTTGCATTGTATATAATTAGAGATCATAATTGTTAAAATGACTTCAGCATGAAATAGCCCAAGTTTTGACGGGGGATTTCTCGTGAAGTAATGGTTAACACGTTCGACTTCGACATTGTCATAAGAGAGTTTGAACTCTTGTCGTGTTATTACTTTAACTTTCGAACTAATTCCCTTGAAAAGGAATGAACCTCCTTATCTCCTTAGCCCTGGGTTAAACAGTAGCACTATTGTTCTTCTATAAGGTGGGCTTTGGTATTTAATAACCCACGAAGGTGTATACGTCACCAAATAAAAAAAACAACAACCAACAATCCAACCAACCAAGGTTTGACATGATATAAAACCAACCAATTGGCCAATTTTTAATATGTGATCTAACTGAAGTACTCATCATCATATCGCGCTGGTAGCACGGATATCCCTGACCCTCTCTCGCCACTCCTCCCTATCGTTCATCGCCCTAGGTAGGTCTTCAGGACAACATCCTGTATCCTCACATAGCTGCTGAATGTACGTTCGAGCTGGTCGTCCTGCTTTTGCGCGGCCATGTGTGGGGATCCATAAGAGTACATCTCTTATGAGTTCATCTCTGCTTCTCCAGGTGTGTCCTGCATGTCTGGTTCGTCTAACTTGAATAGTTTTCGTGATAGGGGGCAGGTGGCCGTACAGTTGGTGTCTTGTGGGGTGTTGCTAATAAATAAAGCCTCGGAAAAGTCCCAATACGGCAAAAAAAAAAGAAAAAAAAAGCAAGTCAGTACCAGTGAAAGTCATACGAAAGTACCTTAATGTTGGACTTTAACTAAGTTAAAACTTAAACCAAAATTATCCCCCCCCTTTTTTTTTTTTGCGTACACATGGGAAGCAGCATGATGTACGTAAAGGTATTTTAATAAACCCATGGATGACCAAACTCAATACCTAAACGGGTCCTGGACGTAAGTTTGACGACTTTACGCTCAGGATCGTTAGTTCGATCGGGGAACTACTGCTGCTCCTCTATAAGAGTGGCTTCTATAGAAGAGAATAAAACAGCCATCGAAAGATAACCATGACCCACACTGAAGTACTAACCTTGTAAATTTTAAGTCTTTTAAAATTTTCATACCTCACCAAACATTTTCTTCTTATCGTTATGTCTTCAGTATTTAAGTACATACCCCATATGGTTATACTCTTACAAGCTTCATTTTGGAGCACTTCGAGTGGCGTAATAGTTGGCAAGCTAAACTTTCAAACTTTCATGAGTGAGTACGGATCTATTTGGGTGCCACATCTTAGCAAAAAGCTTTGTAAATTACAACAAGCTCTATTTTGAATTTTTATCGAAAATATCAGTTCTTTTTACCAGGAGATTTTCAACACTTTTCCCTGTTATCCTGAATTATATTGGTGTGTACATACCACAGAAATGTGAATTACCCTCCAAAAGGATATCCAGGGTATGACACTAAACTGCATCTAATGGTTGTGGAGATCTGGGGAGTGCGGAGTACCTCTTGAATATAATTACTCATAGGTTTATTCTGACCCAGAGTGGTAGTACCTGTTAGGGTCCCATTTATGGGTCAAATTGATCTGTTTTAGAATTATTTGTATTCAATAGGACCATATGCAAAAACAAAAAAATGACAAACGACAACACTAAAAATGTAGACAGGAACGTACAATAAACATGATTCCTTAACCTCTAGACTTAAAATAACCCTAAACGAATTAAAATGCCGTTAGAATCAATCAATCGATAGGATGGACAGAAAGAAATTGTTCGCTTTTAAAAAATCTTTTTATAGCAGTTACATGACAAACAGTGTTGACAGAAAGACAATACTTTATTATAGCAGTAACTTTCTATCCACTCTGTTTATAATGTGACTGCTATAATAAGTAAAAAGTAAGTAAAGTTGGCGACTATAGTCAAGGGTGATTAGAAGGCTCCCTTTTCAATAGCTTCTACATGGAGATGTAGGGGAGGGCGCTACTCCTTTCCCTGGATTGCTCCACTTTACTCTTGATACGTACCTTAGATTGCTGAGTGCTAAGCAAGGTGGTATCAAGTACCATTTTTTGAGTCTTTGGTATGACGTGACCTGGGATTGAACCCAGGTCTCCCGGACCATTGGCGAACACTCTATCCACTAGATCAATGAACCGGTAAGCGAACCCTTACTTTCTGTCTACTTTGTATATAATTTAACTGCCATAATGAAGCAAACCCTTACTTTCTGTCCACTCTGTGTATAATGAAAGGGTTCTCTTCATTATGGCAGTTACATTATACACAAAGTGGACATAGAGTAAGGGTTCGCTTCTTTATGACAGTTACATTATACACAGAGTAGACAGAAAATAAGGGTTTGCTTCATCATTGCGGTTACATTATACACAGAGTGGACAGAAAGTAAGGGTTTGCTTCATCATTGCGCTTACATTATACACAGAGTGGACAGAAAGTAAGGGTTTGCTTCATCATTGCGCTTACATTATACACAGAGTGGACAGAAAGTAAGGGTTTGCTTCATCATTGCGGTTACATTATACATAGAGTGGACAGAATGTGTTTTGTTTTTTGCAAAAAATTATTCGGATAATTAAACCCCTTTTATTTTTGATGTTTTCCTAATGTTTCGATCGAGAAAATTTCCGGTCTTCTTCAAATGAAATATGCACATTAAAGAAAGAGCTGGTATCTGTCTTCAGTAGTTTAAAGTAAAAACGATCTTTTCACAGAACTCGATTTCGTTTTTCTTCTTACGTAGCCAACAGTGGTGACTATCTATATGTAAAAACTGTTTTGTAGCTGAAAAGTTGCTCAATCCAACGGCATTATTCTGCTCCCTGAATCTGTTATAGTTAACATATACATAATTAAGAGTTATTACTTTCGGAGCGCCCCTCGTGCCTTTCCTGTTTTTCCTACTTCGAACATTAAAGGAGTAAATGTTATCTCTCATAATCTCTTTGACCTTAAAAAGAAGAATGATGATGATAATAGTAATTTATCTTTGGCTATCCCATTTGTTATTTCTCTTTTTTGAAAATCCTCAATGTCTTTGACTTCCCGACATTAGTATAGTTTTTGACATTCCTTCTTGTTTTTGCCCCTTTTATACGTGGGAGTCCTTCCTACTCATAGTGGAAAATGTTTGATGACCCTAAGAAATGCTCTCTCTCTTTCTCTCTCTCTCTTCCCCCGCCTCTCTCTCTCTTAATTGAACATCAAATAAAACAATACATAGAAAAAAAAAACTTTGCTTGATAGTATTTGAGCTTAAGAAGAATGTTTTTCACTTTCTGTTTAACATTGTACGCAATTGTAAATTCTTGAATTTCGAACTGAAACTTGCACCGTACTAAATTCAATTTAAATATCCACTGCACTCGTAAGCTACTCGACCTGTTGGCGAGGCGTAGAATACTCAGACAGAAGCCACTGCAGGGAAGTAAAACCTCCGCCTGAAAAGGGGGTATCATGCATATGACATTAAACTGCATCAGATGGTGAGGCTTCATTCCGGGAATTTGGGGAGCGTGGAGTACCTATTCACTGCCATTACTTCCAAGTCCACTTTGACTCCGTTAGGGCACCATCTATGGGTTTAATAGATCTGTTTAAGATTATTTGTATTCGATAGGAATGTAGAAAAAAAACAAAACAAAACAAAACGAAACAAAAGTAAAACTAAAAACAAACAAACAAACAAACAAACAGATAAAATCTCTTAAAACACAAAAATTTAAATATAGATGTACAATGAAGGTGATTCCCAAATCGTGAGGCATAGTGTAACCCTAGATAGTTTGATATGCTTAAAGGCATATCAATCAATCCTAAACTACGCAACGTACACAGCAAATATTTATTAAAATCATTTGACGTTCTTTGGCATATGTAAGTATCTTTCGTCAATTTATAAACTGATAACAATGTTATTACCAAATAAAAAATCATACATAAATTTTTCTCTTTTTTTTCTAATGGACAGTTCGCGTAAGAAAATTTCTAATAAATGGCAATAAAGAAGCGTAACGGTTATGGTCGTAGGGAATGACTTGGCGAGCTAAATTTAAATCCTGGATCACTCGGTCAGCAGGGGAGGGTGTCCTCGAGGTGTAATGGTTAAAGCGATGGACTGCAGAATCGTAGTAAACGAGTTCGTACTACAGTCGCGCTATTACATTCAATATCCTTGGGAAAGTTATGACCCCCCTAATCCTCCCAGCTATGGGTTAAATAGTACCACTACTGTTCTTCTAGAAGTATGGGTTTGGCATTAAATAACCAACAAAGGTTGATATACCATTAAACAAAGAAACATATTATAAGCAGGGCTTATAATATGCTGATTGTTTCCCCTACAGAGAAAAAAAAGAAAAAAAGGTGTTTAGGGAATGACACAAAATTGCATCTGATAGTTAGGCTGCAGTTCTGGAAATCTAGGGAGTGTTGAGTATGTAGGAGTTACTAAGATTTTGGTCTTTTATTTATTTATTTTTGGTTGATAGTAGTCGGTTTTGAGCTTAGATATCTAATTCCATTGATTTTCTTCTTACCTCAATTAATTCGTTGGCTTCTACTGTGTCTTTAGAAAGTTGCAAAGGAACTCATGAAGGAAAGGAAGAAAGGAAAGTGACGATACCTTTTGAATTTTAACTTTATCTCTGGGTTCAACAATTATTCTGTGGATGAGGGAAGTTCTTCTTGAAACAAATGGAAATGGTCGCGTCTTCCAAACAAAGTGTTGAAATATACCAGTCGCTTTCGGTGGTTGATAAGTCCAAATTGGTGTTCTTAGGTTGCTTGTTTCAGCGTGTCGGCTCGCTAGCAACAGACATGGTGTAAGGCTATTAAGCCTAATCAATAATGTGTTCGCTGCAAGCGGTCATGTGAAAGAAGGTCCTTTCAGTCTGAAGGGTGTCGCTGAAGTGAGATCGATTCTCCTTTTCGCAGGGATGGTTCCTTTTTCGCCCATGCATCGCCCCTACTTTCTGCCAGGGGCTTCAGGGAATTTCTGCACTTTTTGAATGTACTTCATTTTATTTATTTTCTTTTTCTTTTTTTCTATCCACTACAAGTAGACCATTGCCATAACTCTCTCGTCCATTCTGTGTAGGGTTATTAACTTCACACCATAAAAATTGAAACTGTATCTCCATCATAACCGTGGTGTGGCTGCAGTCCTGCGCTTCACAAGGACTCTACTGGAGTCTATCTAGCACTAAAAGGGGAGGTTTCAGTTATATCAAAATTTTATATTGGAAACACATCTATATATCGATATCATAGTAACTACCAACCTCTCTTCATTCTCGGGAGTTGACGTGCGTCACGCTAAGTGGGCTAAGTGGAGTTGCTATAGACTAAGCTTAGTGAAACTCGACCACTCATACTCCAACACGTTATTCTAGTTTCGTTTGGTTTCTTTGTTTAATGGCATATCAACCTTCGTGGGTTATTTAATGCCATCCTTGTAGAAGAGCAGTTGTGGTACTATTTAACCCATGTTTGTGGAGGATAAAAAGGTTCATACTTTTCTTAAGGTTATTTGCCCGAAAGTGAACGTAATAGTTCGACTGGAGTTCGAACTTGCTTACTATGATATCGAAGTCAAGGACATTAACCACTACGCCGCAAGGACTTACCCGCACGTTATTTTACTTCACGGATCAACAAATATATTAATAGCATGATATCTATCAATCCATCTGTCTTTCTGACGACCAACCTACCTATCAAATAGACTCATTATTAATATTTGCCAAATACCATCAAATTTTTTTCTACTGATACAATTGGCGAACTTGTTGGTAAATTGTAGATTAAAAGAAAGAAAGAAACAAACGAAAAGCACCGAGAATTCGAACCTGGCATGTCATCTTATTTATTTACATTCATATCCAGAACACCACCATACTTTCGACGAAGTGAACATCAGCCAATTCTTTAACTGCAATCAGTCCGCTTTATGAGCCTACACGCAGAACTTGTCAATATTCTGTGACGTCATCTAACAAAATTGCCCGGAACATGTGCACTCACCAATAGTAAATAATGGTAAGAAGTCTTGTATTGCAGATTATTATTTCTATTGTGAGCTAGTTCCTCCTTGGATTTTCTTACGCTTGTTATCTTGTATC